>VRLP01000997.1:0-159048 GCA_009660295.1 Lophius piscatorius | reverse complement strand
TTGTGACTCTAAGCAGAGCTGTTTCTGTGCTGTGGGCGGAGCGGAAACCAGACTGAAAGGTTTCAAAGAGGTTGTTGTATTTGAGGTGGTCCTGGAGGTGGGCAGCAACTACTTTTTCCAGTACTTTGGAGAGGAATGGGAGTTTGGAAATGGGCCTGTAATTAGCAAAAACTTCTGGATCGAGAGTAGGTTTTTTGAGGAGTGGTCTGATTATGGCGGCTTTTAGGGCAGATGGAACAAAACCAGCCTGGATGGATTGGTTTATTATAGCAGTGATCAGGGGACTGATGGAAGAGTGGAAGATGGAATGAACGATGAATGTAAGATGCCTACAGTTTGCCACTGCAGGCATTCTTCTCTATCAGTCACATGTTTCACATCACAATGGATTCTCTCCATCAACTGAATCCATCATCATCAGTTATCATGTCAGTGCAGAGCTTCTATCAATGACATCAGTCAGTGATAGAAGCAGACACTTCATTGATCACGCCTGTCAGGAAATCTCTACGCCGAAACGCACCGCCAATACCAGTACTGATATCTCAACTACTACTATTCATACAGTGGTACAGTCCAGGTGCATCCAGTGAAATGTCCAGGTTTACACAGTGAAACTGTCCAGGTTCATACAGTGAAACAGTCCAGGTTCATACACTGGAGCAGTCCAGGTTCATACAGTGAAACGGTCCAGATTCATACAGTGAAACGGTCCAGGTTCATACAGTGGAGCAGTCCAGGTTCATACAGTGAAACAGTCCAGATTCATACAGTGGAGCAGTCCAGGTTAACGCAGTGAAACTGTCCAGGTTCATACAGTGAACTAGTATATAGTATAAATAGTTTATATAATGTATTTTATCTGCACAGTTTATTTGATAGTAGTTTGTATGCACACAACTTAATAATCCTGACTAACACGGACTCATATCAAAGTTGGCACACGTTTTAGTTTACACGTGTTCGAAGTGTTTCTGAGGAACACTACTGTCCCTACATGTGCGATCAATACCAATTTAGAGCTGCATTGATTGGTCAGTCAACATTTCATCATCCACTCCAGCATGGACTCAGTTGACAAGCTGTTAAAGCCAGCCGTCAGCCTCAGTCGTCCCATATTGACGGTAAATACAATGACCAACTATATAAAACGATCCGCTGCTCAGCACATCTGATGTTTCTGCTGTCCAACCAAATATCCGGTTGAAATGCTTTCAGAAACAGAGATTCTTATACATTTATAGTAATCACTAAATTTAAAATCAATGTTTTCTGTAGAGCTGGGGTGGGTGGTTATAAGATGGCTGGGAAAGTGTGCCCATTGTATTTAAGCACATTTTAGCATTTTTATTTAGATTTTTTTATCCATCTGAGAGAAGCTGCTGGCTTTTCTGCAAAGTACCTCAACTAACTCATTCGATATGAAGGAGCATCAGCGTTCCCTCTAGATATCTGAGCTCCTATTTCTAATGCTGAGTTTAACCACACATCACATTCTACGCAGCTTACCTACAGAGCTCATGGCCAACCAGGAAGGTCGGATAAAAAGTTTCACCCTGACATAAACTGTTCTTATGACAATAATAGTTCCTCTACCTTCAGATTGAGATTTGGGTCTTCAATCAGTGCTCTTAGGTCATTAACTTGGGGTATTCGGACCGTCTTGATGGCGACGTGACGTTTTGATTGACAGGCCTCAGCTGCCAGAGAAACATTGAGCGGCCCACACCTCCTCGCACACTCCCCCTCATCAACCAGCACCAGGCTCTGGGCCTCTGGACCAAGTGGAGCCTCACACACCGGGGGGGAGCACAGAGACCGGCCTAGAGACAGGACACATACAAGATTAGAATCTTAGAAAAGATGATCTAGAATCGGTCCATGAATGAAAGCTGTCCCTTACTGGCCCCACGTCTGAACAGCTTGTCGGTGGAGTGGTTAGCAGGACGGGGTCTTATGTAACTCTCCAGATTGTTGAGGTGACATTGGTACAGGGACCGCAACAGGTCTCTCGCTGCTCCCAGCATCACCCTCCTCTCCGCCAGGTTCCGACTCTGTGCTAGACGAGGAAGCAGCGCCAGCTGGACATGGTACAACGGTTCAAACAGATAGAAGACCTGCGACAAAAGATTCACATCAGCCCTCAGCAATGCAGAGCCTCTGACTAGGTTTTCATCCTGGCTCAAATCTGAATAAACAAAGGGAGACAACAGCTGGAACTAAAAGGATCTTTATTTTATATGACCAAGCGTTACAAGCGTTGACCATGTTTCATTCACACGAGTTTCCTGGTTAATATCGGGTCTTCGCGGGTAGCATCCGTTTTTATTTATCAGATAAGATAAATATTGAGATATTGGGGCCTTTCTGTGCAGTGTTTGCTGTTGTCCCCCCAGTGGCTGGCGTCAACCAAAGCGTAGGTTCCCTCTGGATACTGGATACCACATACCAAAAACATGCAGTTTAGGTGAATTAGTAACTCTAAATTGCACGTAGGTGTGAATGTAAGCTGGAGCAGTTGTCCGCCTCTATATGTCGGCCCTTGATGAACTGCTTACTTTTCCAGCGTGCATCCTACCTCTCGTCTAATGTTAACTAAGATAGACTCCACCTCCTTTACAACCCTGGACAGGATAAGCGGTTACAGAAAATGGATTGATGGATGGTTCCGCCGGCTCTTTTGCTGAAACCTGTGATGTTTACATGAGTTTAGCCCTGTTTATAGAAAATTATGTCACGTCAGTTTAGAGCAAGCTTAGTACTATTAACTGCCAACATTTTGTTGGTGGTTTTAGCATGATTTATTCACCTTATTACCAGCAATATGAAACAAGAGGGACACAAAACATGTCCTCAGTGTGACGCCTTGTTGGATTAGGGATAGGCTGTTAGGAAAGGGTCATCCTGACACTGTTTGAGAAGGATGATCCTTCAATCGATAAGGGTGAGCCGTTGGTGGGACCAGAGGAAACAACGGAACTAGCTTCAGCTAGGTTACACATGAGAGTTACTGTGAGGAATATGGCTTGCTTACCAGTTTGAAGTTCGCGGAAGAACAGTCAAAAGCTGTGTGTAAGTTATATTGCAGGGGGACGAAAAAAGCAATGAGTCACTTCCACTATTCTGTGTATTTCAGCTACATCACTCGGCGCCCCCCTGTGTCAGAAACAGGATAAGACATATACATGGAACAGAAACACAGTTTCATTGGGAGTTGTCCCGCATAGAATATTCAGGTTTCTCAAAATCAAAAAAATGTCTCATCCTGGTTCAGGAAGTCAGGATATATATTGTTTGCATCCACGATCATAAAGACAGGATACTCCAAACACCAGACAATAACCCGGAGACTGCTGGGCAATTAAACACTGTCAAGTAGAAACCCAGTTCCTGTCACATATATACGTCTTATACGGGTTTCTGAGAGCTGTGGATTTCTGAGCAGGCGGTGTTTGACGTTTTTTATTGTGAAGCCACTACAGGTTAACAACCAAGCGAAAGACCCAACGGTAGCTCTCAATGTTATGGAGCTGGTTCAAGTCTAATTAACGGTTCAACTCATAGGTATTTCACTGTCCCCTCACTGAACTCCATCATGAGGAGCCCCTCTGACCATTCACGCCTGAATATGTTCATCCAGTGCTCCAGTGTCTAGTAGGTATCATGATGGTGACACGCTGACATCAGTCAACATGGGGGACACTTTCAATGTTTCCCATTGTTCTCACCTCTAATTACTGACAATAAGGTGAATAAGTCGTATCTGCAACACAATGTTAACTTTTAATTGCACTACGCCCTATAAACTAAAGGGACCTTATTTAATATAACCACAATCAGATTTCGTTTTTAAATTACGCTTATTGTTACTCTTTTAATGTCAGATTAAACTACAGCATTGTAAACATATCAAGTTGTGCGCACAAGATAATATTTTTCTTCGAAGGGACTTCAGTTGCTCCTTAATAAAAAAACACATTCATGGAATCAAAACTCTTACCTGGTGTATTCACAAAACATCCCAAGTCTAAGAGTAGCTCCTTACTTGCAAATGTAGGAGTAATGTTTCAGTTAAGCAGACATCTCACTCTTAATTTTAGGACTTCTAACTTTTTAGGTTCTTAGGATAAGAGTGTTTCACAAAGCATATAGTGCTAGAAGCAGCTCTTAGCTGCTCGGAGCAACCAGCAGTTAGTAGCAGTTACCAGCCAACAATTACCAGCTTGTCGCAGTTTGCAGCTAGTTGCACTTAGGGGTTAGTAGCAGCTAGTAGCTTAGTATCTAATAGGTAGTTGTAGTTATTAGTTCCTAGTAGTCGTTAGTTGCTAGTAACAATTACCAGCTTGTAGCAGCTATTATCAGTTAGCAGATAGTAGAAGATAGTAGCGTGTAGCAGCTTTTAATAGCTAACATCTAGTATAAGGTTGTATTAGTACAAACAGTTAGTAGCTTAGTATCTGGTATGTAGTTGTAGTTATTAGCTCCTCGTAGCGGTTAGTAGTTAGTAGCAATTATCAACTTGTGGCAGCTAATGGAAGTGAGCAGCTAGTAGAAGTTAGCAGCTAGTAGCAGCTTGTAACAGTTAAAATCTAGTACGAGGTTACAGCTTGTATTAAAAACCAACTATAAGCAGTTAGTAGCTTGTAGCACATAGCAGGTAGTTGTAGTTAGCACCTTGTGGGCATTAGCAGCTAGTAGCTGTTAAAAGCTGGTAGCAGTTAGTAGCTTGTAGGATCTAGTAGGTATTTGTAGTTAGCACCTCGTAGCCTTTAGTAGCTAGTAGCAGTTAGAAGCTATTCCTAATCAGTGGATAGGTTCAGTTAGCCAATAGTTACAATAAATATCTGGCAGCACTTGGTAACTAGTAGCAGTTAACAGCTAGTAGAACTTAGCAGCTTGTAGCAGCTAGTGACAGTTAACAGCTTGTATCAGCTAGTAGCAGCTAGCAGCTTAAGGATTATAATGTTATGGCTGATTGGTGTAGAGCGGGGAGTGATTTCTTTAATACCAGGTGTGTTAGGATCCAATTTCAATCTCAAAGAGAATAAAAACAGGATTAATTTTGTCAGAACAGTGGTTATTAATTCATTTTCTAATATTTTTTTGTCAGACTGTTTGATGCTGAATGAAATAATACTCATAATTCTTACTCACCTCAGGATGCTGGTTGAAGAGCTGACCCACAAACGAGGATCCACTCCTCGTGGTGGCCAGAATCAGAATTTGGGTTCTCTTGGTGGCATTATAGGATGGGATAGATGCAGAGGGAGAAGAGGGGGTGTGGGTCAGGATGTCATCACAGGCGGGGTCTGAGGTGGTGAGCGACCCCTGGCCCAGTCGGGTCAGATCTCTCAGGCTGCTGTTGACAGCGTGACCTGTAGGGGGCAGTCCTCCAGAACACAGCAGGCTCAGAGGTTTGGGGGAGAAGGTGCGGATGGCCGTATACTGGATGGCGATGGATGCTAATGCGAGCAGCACCATGGACTTCCAAGAACACTGCATGTCGGCAGGACAGATGCATCAGGAAGTCAGAGGACCCTCTACAGGACAAGAGTCAGAGACAGGAAGACCATTACAATGTTTAAGTTTATACTAGGCCTCTGCTCTCATTCACGACAGCAAGGGTACATCAACAAAAATCACCCAATCGCCTGCATGTGCAAGCAATCCCCCTGATCGAACTCCTCAAATTAAGTTATGACATTATGTCCGAAAAACACCCAGTGAGAAAAATATGAACTATTACAGTAAAATATGATATAGAAGATGGATTTCCTTGGGTCAATTCATATGCACCAAATTTTGAAAAAATCAGTCCAACGGTTGATAATTTATGGCCCGAAGAATTTGGGAGATAAATATGTCCTTAGTGTTGGATTTATACAACCGATCACCTTTCCCAAAATCAATCGAATTCCTCCTCACGCTGAGGTCTATATGGGTACAAAATTGAAAAATGAATCCATTCAAAAATTTGAGTTATCGTTTTAACAAAAAAGGATCTGCTGCGGCAGACCCAATGACAATTCCATAATATCCCCGGAATTGTCGGGTATATAATTAATATGTTGCAGAAGCTTTTCCCAGCTTTGATTGGTCAAGACGTAGGGTACACCCTGGACAAGTCTCCAGCTCATCATTGTGGCGACACATTGAGAAAATCATGCATATTAGTGTTAATTTATAATTAGCAGGAAGTAAAAATTGCTGTTCAATTGTTAGCTCATAAAAGTCTCAGTTGAAAATGTTGCGTTGTCATTTTTTTTGCAGTAGCCTAGTATGGACAAACTGCACTCTGACTCTAGAGAGGACTTTTCTCGTTCTTAGGTTAAAGTGGCAAAAAAAAAAAAAGATTAGCCTCTGCACACTCTCTCCTCCCTTCCCTGGACGTTGGTAGATGAGCCACTCTCAACATTTGTGCGCTCATGTGAAAGAAAGAAATGTTTTTGTAGTGTACAGAATTATAATTCATAATGTAAGCTGCATCTACGCCAGCGGGGTGTCTCCCATGGCTGACCTTTTAAGAGGGTGGCCTTTAGGGTATTGTGTATATGTGACGTATTATGGGGTATTATGTAGTTTATTGTTACGTGTATAGTCACAGCTCATGACGGCATCCTGTTAGTAGTGTAACCTCAGAAATTAAGGCTGTGTATTTATCCTGGCCATTAAAAATAAACTTCCTGTTCTCTACTTCAGAGTTGGTCCAGATGCTAGCGTGCTGACGAGTTAGCATGCGAGGGCTCAGACACCAGAGAGCTAACATCCTGTAGTAGAGACAGATACAGTGGTCGTTTCTTATCAGTCTAAACTCCTTTTTCAGGTCACTTAACTTATATCTTTTCTCTTTCTACCACTTTATTTCTCCATTGTTTCACAAAGGCCACTCATCTCTCTCATAACTAAAGGAGATAAAGTCTTGATTCTGGGGGTTAACCCTTTAGTGCCCACATACATCTATCTGGGCTACACACACAGAACATGGTGTTTTAGAATTTAACATGTCCAGAACAAAATGCAATATGATATAAACTGAATGGTAGAATCATGATCTCAGTTCTAAGCCAAAAAAATTCTCATTTTAGCCGGAATCACCCGGCACAGTTTGTAACGTTACATGTGAACTTTGACCTATATTTTTTACAGAATATATTACTGTGGCACTTGAAAGCCACCTTAGATTCTTAGATAGGGAGGAGGTGCTGAGGAGGTGCATAACATTATAACCCCATGACTGGCGACCTGACATTGGTTATCTGCGTACCATGTTTATGTGTCAGTGGGTGGGATATGTCGGTAGGTGAACATTTCTTCATGAAGTTGATGCTGGAAACAGGAAGAATTAAAAAGTGTAAGCATCTGGGTGACTCTGACAAGTACCAAATGGGGATGGCTAGACAAGTGGATCAGAACATTTCCAGAACTACTGGTGAAAGGGAGACAGGGTACTTTGCTCTCAAGGCTCAATTTGTTGCATGAGGGAAGTTAAGACAAGCTTCCGTTGTCTTATCCCACAGAAAAGCTGCTGCAGCACAAACTGCTAAAGAAGCCCATGCTGGTTCTGAAAGGTGTCAGAACAAACAGCGATATCACAGCGTGCTGCCCATTAGCCACTGAAAGCTCCTACAAAGGACATGTCAGCAGCAGAACGGGGGAAAGGAGCAATGGAAGAAGATGGTCTGGTCTGATGAATCACATTTTCTTTCACATTATGTGGGAACGGTAAGGTCCGTGTTTGTCGCTAGCTGGGGAAGAGATGGCACCAGACTGCATTATGGGAAGAACGCAGCCAATGGCATTATGATGCTTTGAATGATGTTCCGCTAGGAAAACCTTGGGTTCTCACATTCATGTGGAGGGTTCTTTGACACGTAGGACCTACCTAAACATGCCTTCAGATCAAGTCCCTCCCTTCATGGAAACAGTATTCCTTTATGGCAGTGGTCTCCTCCAGCAGGATAATGTTCCCTTAAACACCGCAGGAATGGTCCAGGAATGGTTTGAGGAACACAACCACCAGTTCAAGTTGTTGACATGACAAATTCCCCAGATCTCAATCCAATCCAGCATCTGTGGGATGTTCTGGACAAACAAGTCCATCCATAAAGGTCCCACCTCATAACATCCTAGACTTCAAGGATCTGCTGCCAGTGTCTTGGTACCTGATACCGCAGCACACCTTCAGAGGTCTGCAGGAGGCAATAACTCCACGGCTCAAAGATGAATTGGTGCAAATGTTGGAACTTCACAATATTTGGCAGGTGGTTACAATTACAATTACGGCTAATTGTTGCATAGGTATGGGTTAGAATACCTGAACTTTACCATTTTATGGATTTATTTGTTTTTGTGGTCGTTTTTTTGTTCGTCTTGGTGCGTTATGTTCTTTCTGATCAGCATTTGTGTATTTTCAATTTAGAGCTAATACATAATCAATGGTGTCACAAAATGATTTATTAGACATCTAATAAAATTTTTAAAAGAATAAAGCCATAAAATTAAAAAAAAATAATAAATGGGTAATTTTTCAAACTGCTCTTATTACATGTAATTGTTTTGATGCAAATAATACCTTTATTCTAATTATAATCTCTGATGGGTTTTGTGGACCAATAACAGTAATAATAATAATAATAATAATAATAATAATTTAATCTTTATCATCAGATGTTGTTGTTTTGGCGGTGATGCGTCTGGGGCCTTTTGCCCACTGATGCACCGGTGCACAAAATAACCGTCTGTCGGTAATCATCCTGTGACGACACAACAAGGCACGAGCCCGTCGGCCATCAGTCTTATATGTATTTATTCATTCCTGTCGGTGACATTACGTGCGGGCTGATTGGGAGTTTACAGAAACGCCCGTTAACGGCAGGCTGCAGAGCCGGTCATCCTCACCTCATCCACGGAGCCGCTCCATCCGCGCTCTGCCGTTCCTCCTCCGGATGCTGGAGCTCCGTTCGGATCCTCTCAGACTAGATGCTCCGACATCCATCCGTCCGTCTCACATCCACAGCCGTGTGACGTCCACGAGCGTTTTAACTGTCACCGCCGGCTCACATCAACAGGCTGACTGTACGTGACATGTGTGGACGGTAACGGTAACGGCCGGTCTCCGCCCTTCAGCATGCGCGTCAATCACGTGGTGTCATTCTGATGCATCACTAATGAGGGTCCGATCAGTCTGAGTCCAATCAATAATCCAGGTTTATATTAGCACCCCTCCCCAATGTCAGGGGCGTGTCCAGACTTTTATTTTTGGGGGGGAGGGCGAAACGTAAAATTATGGGATACTGTACAACATTGGTTTTACAGTATTAATGTCCTAAAGTGACATTGCCACATCTGCGGATGTTTATTTTGAAGGTTCAATATCACAGTTTTTGGTTGCCCGTTTTAATTTGAACATTTGTCAATTTTCACTTCATCTTCATGCTGACCTGAGTCACGATTTTTTCTTGCATCGGATTTGAGTCACTTTCATGTGCTGTCATACATCGGAGACAGACATATCTGAATTGAGGTCATGTGACACACAGGATAATAATTATTTTCACTGTAAAATCTTGAATTTGCGGTGAAATCTGAATAGTATTGATGTCTTACAGAGACACTGTGAGGTTTCAGACCGTTGCTAATGTTTATCTTGAAGGTTTATTACAAAGTTTCTTTGTTGCTTGGTTTCTGTTTCCCACTTTATTTTGAAAGTTTGGCTTCACTCTCATGATCCATTTGAAGGGCATCAAATATCAAAAATATGATTTTTTTTCTTGATTGGATTTGAGCCACCTTCATTTGAGGTCATAGATTGGAGTCATGTCTGAATCATCATGTGACGCACTAGTGCTACTACTAACATTAGATTTGCACCGATCGATTGACAATCCGATCGATCAATCGGTGCCAGAAGGCTTATTTCGATATGATCGTTGATCGGCACACACACACACCAAGCATACGCTACTATGGCAACAAACATCTCAACAGCTTGGAATTCTTTCACCGTGAAAGAAGAAAAACACAAAGCTGGCAGCTTTTAACACCAGCAAGGCCAAAATAAGCTGTGGAGGAAAAACCCTGAAATGTTCTGGACGACAAACTCAATCAGGCACTTGAAAAAGAATCGGCCCGAGGAACAACTAGCGCCAGCGAAGAGCCAGACACGAGCCCGCTGCTTATAGGTTGTCCATTATGGTTTTAATTCTTCAAGGAAATATAAAATCATAATCGGAAATATCGGTATCTGCAGGACGGACTTTGAAAAATCGGTCATGAGTCACAGCTCTTGGTTTAGTGATTTCTGTTTCCTGTTTTATTTTGAAGGTTTGATCGTATTCTCCTTACCATGCCGACGTGACTCGAATACGTTTTATTCTACATAGTCAGACAACAGTCAGAAACTAATTCATGAGACTTCATGAATATCCACAACCGCGTCCATATCCAGTCAGGGCCTGAACAGAACCTGGACAGGGCCTCGTTTATCCTTCATCTACATTCAAACATTGATTGGTCCCTTCGGACATTGTTTCCTTCAGGACCCACATCTTTCCATGCGTCTCCTACGTTTACAATGATACACCCACAAGAGGAGAAACACAATTTTAGACAAAAAGAACAGCAAAGGTAGAGGAAGTTTTCAGAACAAACACATTAAAGATTCAGCTAATATTAACCTGTTGGTGCCGCAGACTTCAGATTTGAGGATATCAGCCATGACAAACCGATTATTCAGTTTTGGATCGGCCATGTTGCTGTGATGACACAGCAAATTGTGGTAATTAGGAAGTTGTTGTTTGAAAAATTAGAAATGCCTGAAGATTCACAGAATTGGTGCTCATGTCCGGTGTTTTTTATGAGTTTATGAATCCTGTTAGAGATGTGTATCTTGTCAAGATCTAACATAAAGCCTCTTACAGTCATGAACTAAACTCAGCTGGAAGAGAGACATTTTTAATTTTTTCGTGTTCAACTTTAACAAACTCTTCCCTGAGATTTAACCTAAATAATAATTATGTCAACACATTTAGGATGAAAAGCTGTCAAAGGTTTTTTCATAACTTTATAGGCGTGGCGAGAATTCTGATCACTTTCCATTGTCTAATCTGTCCCAAACACACATATTCATATACATGAATATGTGTGTATATATACATATACATATACACATATACACATATACACATATTCATATACATATACATATACATGAATATGTATATGAATATTTGTGTATATATACATATACATATACACATATACACATATATACATATACACATATTCATATACATATACACATATTCTTATACACATATTCATATACATATACACATATTCATATACATATACACATATACACATACATATACACATATGCATATACATATACACATATTCATATACATATACACATATACATGTACATATACACATATTCATATACATATACACATATACACATACATATACACATATTCATATACACATATTCATATACATATACACATATTCATATACATATACACATATTCATATACATATACACATATACACATATTCATATACATATACAAATATTCATATACATATACACATATACATATACATATACACATACTCATATACATATACACATATGCATATACATATACACATATGCATATACATATACACATATTCATATATTAAGAGTCCCGTCCTGAAGACGTTTGTATGACAATATTGAGTTACAGCGGTAGCGCCCCCTGCTGGCAACAGGTAGTAATAAGCCTCAAGTGTAAATATAATTTGAAACTGATATATTTCTAGTGGTTTCTTCATGCAGAGTGAGTAATGTATGAAAGGTCATAAAATCAATCAATCAAAAGGTCATAAAATCAATCAGGATTGTGTCTCTGTTAGTTTAGAATGAATGTGTTTATATTTCACTGTGGAAAGGAAACACTGAACCTAAATGACTTAAAACACTCAAAGCTCCGTGCAACAACTACACTCTCAAAGAAATGAATGCTGTATGCAGAACCAAACGACTCACAATTAAACGAGGGAGTTTCATCGCAGTAATGAAATATTAAAAGATTTCAAAATTACATATATGTGTTTAATTATGTTAACACGACCGCGATTTAAACTTTTTAACACAACTGCTCTGTGAACCCAAATGCTCAATTTAATTAACTAAAATAAGTAGGGAAACTTAAAATTGGTTTAGAATTTGTATTAACTTGAAAATGTTAATTAATTATTTAACAATATGGACATCTTTCTAAATTATGTAACTGGTTGTTTAAGTTATAAATTGGGAGATATTTAAAACTCTACAAAGTCAAGAACTTATAATTGTATGCTCAAATACGTTATTTGTATTCGTTCATTCTTTTTTTCTGTTTATCCAGGGTCAAGTCTAAGAGGGGTATTCCAGATGTCCCTTCCCAGACCAGATGAGATATATGGTCCCTCCTGAGTTCTGGGTCAACTTAGGGGTCTTCTTCCGGTTACACGTGCCTGAAAAACCTCCTGATCAGATGTTGTACCACATCAACCGGCTCCTTTGGACATGAAGGAGCAGCGGCTCCACTCTGAGCTCCTCCCCTCATCTCTAAGCCTGAGCCCGGCCATCCTCAGAAGAAAACTCATTTCAGCCGCTTGTAGCTTTGACTTATTCTTTCAGTGACCACCCAGAGGTCATGACCTCAGATGCTGCGCCAAACTGCCCGTCAATTCCATGCCTCATTGTCCCAGTTATGCGCAATTTTGGGAAAATGACGTTTTAGAAAATGGCCTAGAATTTTCTTCTCATTAAATAACATTGAGTACCGGCAGTATCTACTTCCCTTTGTGTTAATAGAATATATATAGTTTCACTAGCCTGAACTTTTGCAATTCATTCATGAAATAGTTAAACATTTTGGAATTAAATAGATTTGTTTGGTTAGCTCAACATGGCTGTGCTTTGTACACGCAACAGAATTGTGTTCAATAAATGAAACAAAACTCTGTTTTGTGTTAAATTCATCATAGCTGTACAATGTCATTTAATACTTCATTTAGACATTGTGGTGACATCTGCTTAAATATAATGAGGTATAATTACTTTTCTCATCTTTTTCCATTCATTCCTCCTACTTTTGTGGGACTGGTTGACATAAAAAAGTGAAGTAAATGTGTTTTTTTATTTGTTCCAGTGCCTCTGGCAAAGTAAGCTTGACCTTTACCAGCTTGGCGTGATGTGATCTGACAACGTTTCTACTTCACAGGTTTGGATTTTGACTCAGGTGTGGTCCACTCAACTGGGCTCCTTCAAGGAAACGACTGGTTCCCTTGAAGGAGCCCAGTTATCTTCTCTGCACTTCTTCCAAGCAGAGGCAACAATAAGAGACACCAGAGAACCCGTGGCTCAGTCGTGCTTCTGACTGCAGACGTCAACCAGCATATATGTCATCCAGTGCCGAGTAGGTGGTTTTCTGACAGCATCCACTGCTTCATGGAAATAGTAGTGAAAAGTGGGAGAACATCAGATGATCCCATAGTTTCATCAAGGGGCAGCTGCAGAAATTGAACCTTTTTGCCAAATTATGGAAATGATGTGGATCGTTTCCAACGAAACGTTCAACCACGGATGTGCTTTATGTGTTTTTTTCAATAATTTTACAAATTCATCTTGTACTTATTTTTAGTGGCGTACACACTTGTTGTATTAGAAAGCACTCACTTAAAACAAGGTGCTACCTTCAGAAGTTCTATGTGACACAAGTGACCAAGTTAACGCTGCTTATGTTGCGCTGCAGTGGAGTTGTGTTTCGTGTCATTTCCATAAATACACAGTGTGGATTCCCAGGTTACATCCAGTAGTTACTACCCAAAACAGAAAAATGGTTAAGGTTCTGTTTGTTACAAACAATATAAACCCAGCTTTTTAAGATTAAAATGCTTTTGCTTGCCTGCCGCACCTTCTCCTCCAGCTCCTGGACTCCTGGCCTCCTCCTCCTCAGGCACCTCTGCCACGATACTCTTTGTGTCTGTTTAATGACATCCAAAGGCATCTGATGATTCAGAAACTAAACTCAACACCAACGCCGGAGCGCTGCATGGATAAGTGCTAGACCCATTCCTGTTCACACTTTACACAAATTATTCCACCAGCCCATCACCCTTCCCAAAAAGTCCTCAAATACTCAGATGACAGTAATTCCTGCCCTCCTAAATGACGACCACTTGGCTTTGGACCACCACCACCAAACATCACCCACTTCACCCACACTCAAAAGAATGAATCGTGGCACAGTTCAAGTTTACGTACTTGATTTCATTTAAAACAATCCCATTTTGAAAATAGTGTTATGGGAAATGTATTCAGATTTCATAGAATCACCATGAATCCGATAATTGTGAAAACAATTCAATTTAATCAGTTATGAGTGGCTGTTTACAGAAAGCCCCAGCTTCTTGTTGATGTTTTGTTCTGTAGGATGTAAAACATTCAGAGTTTAAAACCTCCAAACCCCTGAGCACAGCACTTATCAAAAACCATTTAAATTCAATACATGAAAAATAAATATAGACTGTAATGTTCTTAATTTAGAGGTAATCAGGGGTCCTTAATGTAAACTGGTAAGAAAAAAACATTTGTATCTAAACATTAAAAATGTGCCACTTCACAGTGAAACACAGGTCTTTGTTCTTTTTGTTATTATTATTTTATTATTGCTGAAATTTCTTTAACGTTTCAGCGTAAAGTGTTCAAAACATGTTAAAATAATGATAATAAATACTTTTTTTTTCCTTAAGGTGAAATGCAACCAGTTTTTGTTAAATAAGTACATAATATCTTCTGGAATCGATGGCAGTTCCCTGAATCGAATCAAACCTTTATCGTAATTGTGGCAGACTTTATGATATCGGCAAATATCGTATCGTTGTCCAAAGAATGGATATAATATCATATTGTGATGGAACTGGTCATAACAAGTTAATTTCAAAATGAGATTCGTCTCCGGTTCTTTGCATGTGAGCACAGGTTCTGGACCATAATGGAAAATGGAACATCAACAGCTAGGCTGACGTCACTTAAAAGGTCAGAGGGGTACATCCCCACCATCCCTCACTTTCCTCCCTCATGTCTTTTACATTGATTCTACATGTTCCTTTCTCCAACAGCAGGGGGCAGTGTTCCTCTGTGTTTCAATGAAGAGCTTTATTCTGTCTTTAATCTACTTCCAAAATAACTGTAGGCAGTCACTAAAATTCTATGTTCAGGAACATGAAACTGAGTTTAAAACTGGGTACGCTGGGGCTCAGGTTAACAGTACGATCACTGGTACTGTTAGCTGAAAGGCATACCGGCTGTAACTATGGAGGGAAACAAATGATCGGCTGTAGTGACCCCGAAAGGGAACAACTGAATGAAAAAGAAGACATTGTGACATAATTCCTACACACAGGTTTATGAATGAGGTCAAGGTGTGCTGTGAGGCACAGGAGTTAAGACCAAATGAGCCCAAGTAAACCAAGGAATAATAAACTGGAAACAGAGTCATGACATTTTCTTTTCTAGGAAGAACTAATCCATGCATAGAGTCAGGGAGGTTCATTTATTTAGGACACGTTGAGTAAAGTTGATTTTTTTGATGGGTCTATTTTTTCTTGCATTGTTTTGGCTGAAAAATAAATTGAGTTTAAGTCCTCCCTGCTATTTTTAAGTTCTCTACTCTTATTTTCAGATCCTGTCACAGATGATGGTATGTTAGGAACGTAAGAAAAATATTTTCCATACTTTTATGCTGAGTTTGAACAGAATGCGCCACAGGTTGCATTTACACACAACGTCCATGCAAAGCGTGCAGTAATCGTGAACTAACTTCGGACAGCATTGACGCATCACTGATGTCATTCCCCTCATTGCCGCTTGTTGAAATTTTTAATTTGAGCCTTAAATTCTCAGTGACATGAAGGTCTATCAGCATGGAGTTTGTCCCAACGTCAAAGGTACGGACATTAGTAGGAAGGATGTAGATGCAAACGTGAAGGAAGTTTGTCGTGAACTAAGGTGTTGTCCGCACATACATCGGTACTTTTAAAAAAGTGTCCATTTCTGCGATTAAATTTCATATGCAAAAAGTGAATTTGAAAAAACTTGGAGTCTCAGTTTGTACGCGACTCCTTTTCTAAACAAGTGTGGAAAAATCATTTTTAAAATGCTCGCGTGCGTTTGGGACTTCTAAAACCAACACTAAGCAGCAGCTTATAATAATAATAACAGTAATACATTTAATTTATAATGCACTTTACATTTGGATCAAATCTCAAAGTGCTACAAAGTAAAAGCAGATAAAAGCATCAATAAAAAATATAATAATAATATATAAAAACATGACCAAAAAGCAGCAATGTTAATTAAAGTTATAGGTTCTGCTAAAAAGGAAAGTTTTAAGTCCTTTTTTAAATGTGTCAGTCGTCTGTGGAGCCCTCAGATGGTCAGGGAGGGCATTCCACAGAACAGAAGGCCTGATCACCCATGGTGCTGAGCTTAGTCCGGGGAAGGAGGAGGCGGTATGAGTGGGTAGAACGGAGGGATCGTGTTTAGTAAGTGGGTTGAGTAGTTCTTTTAGGTAGGGGGGTGCGTTACCATGGATGCACTGGTGAGGGAGGAGAGAGATCTTATAATCAATATGAGTCAGCTCTGCTTACTTTGGTCAAGGCTGGTAACAGAGTGAAATAGTGGAATGTATGTTTGTATGTATCGTTCCTGCATATTCATAATTATTCCCCTTTATTTATACGCAGATTCATGTAGCACTCACAAGTGATGCAATGGATCCCCGGTGATCTTGGCAAAATTACAATAACCTGGATCACCTCATTATACAATAATTACCTCCAACTGTCATTACTCTGACATCTTTGCACTGTCATATATATTTATATATACATATTAATACATATGTATTTAAATGTATATAGCCTGTACACAAGATCATCTCCATTTGTTTATAGCTTGTATATTTTTTTATTTCTTATCCATTTAATTTAAAATTATTTATATGACGTTCGTACTGTGAGAGCTCAGTTAACCGGAGTCAAATTCCTTGTATGCATATATATGACCAATAAAGCTGATTCTGATTCTGATTCTGATTACAGCGGCGTGAATAGAACGTGTAAAACGACAGGAATAACCTTTCTACAGCCTTCTTCAGTGATCATGCATATATATAGACTGTTTATTCAGAAGAATAAGCATCCATCCATCCAACAATCCATCATTTTCTTCTTATCTGAGTCGGGTCGAGCTGGCCGCAGGCCAAGCAGCTCATCCTGGGGGATACTGAGGTGTTCCCGGGTCAGATATGATAAGTGATCCCTGCAGCAGGTTCTGGGTCTATTGCGGGGTCTCCTCCCAGTTGTACGTGCCTGGAAAACCACCAAAGGGAGGCGTCATGGAGGCATCCTGATCACATGCCCCAACCACCTCAACAGGTTCCTTTAGAGGCGAAGGAAAGAGCTTCTCCACTCTGAGACCAAGCTCCACACCTTATCTCTGAGTCAAGTCACCCTACGAAGGAAGCTCATTTCAGCCGCTTGTATCTCTGACCTCATTCTTTGGGTCTCTACCCAGAGCTCATGACCAGAGATGGACCGGGGAATTGAGAGCTCTGCCTGGCGATTCAGCCCTTTCTACACAACAACAAACCCATAGAACACTATCATTGCTGCTGATGCTGCGCCAAACCTCCTGTCCAATATCACGGTCCATTTTCACTTCGTGAACAAGACCCCCTGATAGTTAAACTCCTTCGCTTGAGGCAGCAACTCACCGCCACCCTGGAGGGAGCAATCCAGCATTTCCTGTCAGAGAAGAACCACCAGCAACAAAGTCTGAATGATGAGTCCCACGACTGTGTGCTTGTGAGTTATGCAGCAGGAAGTTCAACGTGTATGAAACATGAGAGACTGCAACAACCAAACACAGAAATCATAGATGACAGTTTTGACATGTGACTGCATATCTTTATTTTTAGGTCCTTTAGAATTTGCAGCTGTATATCCTGGGAAATGAAATGCAAAGCTGTAGCTTGGTACTTTTTTCCTTCTTTGCTCAGCAGCAGTATCAGTGACGGATCAGCCGAATAATTAATACCACTCTTCTCTTTACAATGCAGCTGAGAGGGACCAGTGTGGATTATCAATCAATCAATCAATCAATCTTTATTTATACAGCGCCAATTCACAACAACTGTTGTCTCAAGGTCATTTCCAGAAAGATCAGGTCTAGACCGAACTCTTCATTCAATTATCTCACAGAGACCCAACAAATTACTCGGTGAGCAGGCTGTAGGGATCTTTTGTGACTTCCTGAATGAACCTTGATCTATGAGGAATCTTTAGAAGGTGGTCTATTCTGTGAAGGTTCACTGCTGTTCCACGTCTTCTCCATATGTAGAAAATGTGTCCACTGTGGACTGAGCACTGTGGAGCTCCACAACCTTAGACGCAGCTTTGGAATGCTTCCCTGAAGGATGGATTTCAATCACTTTATGGAATTTCTTGTGACTTTTGGGATAGTGTGCTACTGCTGAGACCTAGGATCCAACTTCCTACTTCTGAAAAAAGTCAATTGAAGTGATGATGTAATTAGATTAGATTTAGATTTATTGTCCCAGAGGGACAGTCAATACACATGGCAACACGTACCAACATATAGATACACACATAGCCACATACAAATATTGTCAGTACAAAAAGTCTCAATTGAATGCATCCCAGCTCACACCAATGTCAGCGCTGCAGTTTGTTCAGGGCTGCTATTGCAGAGGGGACAAAACTCCTGCTAAAACGATCTCTTCTCAATTTGAGAGTCCTGTGTCTCCGGCCAGATGGAAGTAATGTGAAGTGTTGTTTGAGGGGGTGATCAGTGTCATTCGCTATTGTAAGTGCTAGGACGCGTGAGAGCTCTGGGGTTCATATCTGAGAGATTGGGAGTGGGCAGGCAGATGATTTTGGAGGCAGTGCGTGTGATGCTGGTCAGTTTGTTTTTGTTGGACATGGTTAACATGGTGAAGAAGCAGGGGGAAGAGTACAGCAGGACGGGTTGGATTAAGCTTTTGTAAATCAACAGCAGGAGGTGAGGGGCAACAGACAGTTCTCTGAGTTTGCGGATGACATGTAGTCTTTGCTGGGATTGTTTATGGGTGTCAGTGATGTGTTGGTCAAAACTGAGTTTATTGTCTATGATGAGTCCAAGATATTTGAAGCTGCTCACCTGTTCTACTGTGTTGCTGTGGCTGGAGGTGGGGATCAGTCCAGTGTGGGGTTATGATGAATTCAGATGATCTATGGAGCAGAATCCCATTGATGTTTTATTGAAATTTAAGTTACCAGGATTTAGCAGTTCTTCATGGCCGCTAATTTAAGTCGGATCTAATGGCCATTGAATGGGAGAATTGTGAGGATGAGGCAGGATGTGTGTTCACATACTGTCTTTGTTCACATAATGTTTGTGTGTTCACATAACGTTCGTGTGTTCACATAATGTGTGTGTGTTCTCATACTGTCTCTGTTCACGTTTGTTTGTTCACATAATGTGTGTGTGTTCACATACTGTCTTTGTGCACATAATGTTTGTGTTGACATAATGTGTGGGTGTTCACATTATGTGTGTGTGTTCACATACTGTCTGTGTTCAAATAATGTATGTGTGTTCACATACTGTCTGTGTTCACATGTGTGTGTGTTTACATGCTGTGTGTGTTCACATAATGTTTGTGTGTTCAAATAATGTGTGTGTTCACAAAATGTCTGTAGTCACATAATGTGTGTGTGTTCACATACTGTCTGTGTTGACATGTGTGTGTTATCACATACTGTCTGTGTTCACATACTGGTTGTGTGTGTCTTCACATACTATCTGTGTTCACATAATGTTTGTGTGCGTGTTCATATATTGTCTGTGTTCACATAATGTGTGTGTTTTCAGATAATGTTTGTGTGTTCACATACTGTCTGTGTTCACATAATGTGTGTTTTCACATAATGTGTGTGTGTTCACATACTGTTTGTGTGTTCACATAATGTGTGTTAGTTCACATAAAGTGTGGGTGTTAACATTATGTGTGTGTGTTCACATACTGCCTGTGTTCACATGTTTGTACGTTCACATAATGTTTGTGTGTTCACATACTGTCTGTGTTCACATAATGTGTGTGTGTTCACATACTGTCTGTGTTCACATGTGTGTGGGTTTACATGCTGTGTGTGTTCACATAATGTTTGTGTGTTCACATACTGTCTTTGTTGACATAATGTGTGTGTTTTCACATAATGTGTTTGTTCACATACTGTTTGTGTGTTCACATTATATGTCTTTGTTCAAATACTGTCTGTGTTCACATAATGTGTGTGTGTTCACTTACTGTCTGTGTTCATATAATGTGTGTTTGTTCACATAATGTGTGGGTGTTAACATTATGTGTGTGGGTTCACATACTGCCTGTGTTCACATGTTTGTACGTTCACATAATGTTTGTGTGTTCACATAAAGTGTGTGTGTTCACATACTGTCAGTGTTCACATAATGTTTGTGTGTTCACGTAATGTGTGTGTTCACAGACTCTGTGTGTTTACATATTGTGTGTGTTCACATCATGTTTGGGTGTTCACATAATATGCCTATTCACATACTGTCTTTGTTCACATACTGTTTGTATGTTCAAATAATGTGTGTGTGTTCACATACTGTCTCTGTTCACATAATGTTTGCGTGGTCACATACTGTCTGTAATCACATAATTTGTGTGTGTTCACATACTGTCTGTGTTCATATAATGTGTTTATTCAGATTCTGTGTGTGTTTACATACTGTATGTGTGCACATAATGTTTGTGTGTTCACATAATGTTTGTATGTTCAAATAATGTGTGTGTGTTCACATACTGTCTATGTTCACATAATGTGTTTGTGTGTGTTCACATAATGTGTGGGTGTTCACATTGTGTGTGTGTGTTCACATACTGTCTACATTCACATAATGTGTTTTTGTGTCTTCACATACTGTCTGTGTTCACATGATGTTTGTGTGTGTGTTCACATACTGTCTGTGTTCACATAATGTTTGTGTGTTCACATAAAGTGTGTGTGTTCACATACTGTCTGTGTTCACAAAATGTTTGTGTGTTCACATAATGTGTGTGTGTTCACATACTGTCTGTGTTCACATGTTTGTGTTCACGTAATGTGTGTGTTCACAGACTCTGTGTGTTTACATACTGTGTGTTTACATACTTTGTGAGTTCACATACTCTGTGTGTTCACATTATGTGTGTGTGTTCACAGACTCTGTGTGTTTACATACTGTGTGTGTTTACATACTTTGTGAGTTCACATACTCTGTGTGTTCACATAATGTTTGTGTGTTCACATAATGTGTCTGTTCACGTATTGTGTGTGTTCGCATAATGTTTGTATGTTCAAATAATGTGTGTGTTCACATACTGTCTGTGTGCAAATAAGGTGTTTATTCAGATTCTGTGTGTGTTTACATACTGTCTGTGTGCACATAATGTTTGTGTGTTCACATAATGTGTGGGTGTTCACATTATGTGTGTGTGTTCACATACTGTCTGTGTTCACATAATGTGTGTGTCTTCACATACTGTCTGTGTTCACATGTGTGTGTGTTCACATATTATCAGTGTTCACATAATGTTTGTGTGTTCACATACTGTTTGTGTGTTCACATAATGTGTGTGTGTGCACATAATGTTTGTGTGTTCACATAATGTGTGGGTGTTCACATAATGTGTGTGTGTGCACATACTGTCTGTGTGCACATAATGTGTGTCTTCACATACTGTCTGTGTTCACATGTGTGTGTGTTCACATACTGTCTGTGTTCACATAATGTTTGTGTGTGCACATAATGTGTGTCTTCACATACTGTCTGTGTTCACATGTGTGTGTGTTCACATACTGTCTGTGTTCACATAATGTTTGTGTGTTCACATTGTGTGTGTGTGTGTATACTGTATAGTGTGTAGCTGACTCTAGAACTTTTGTCCATCCGCTCACTGGGCTGTTCCTCTCTCGCGCACACAAACACACAGTGTGCTGATAAGTATTCAGACCTTGTCTATACTGCATCAAGAAACCTAAAACCCCTTCCTCCACCCCTCCCTTTCCCTCCCTCTCTCTTTTTCTCTCTCTCTGCATCAACACCCCACCATCCAGAAATAGAGAGAAGGAGAGCAAAGGGAATCCCAGCTGGCTTCCTCTTACAAAAGGAGATAAGGCGAGTAAATTACCTCTTCATCGTATCTATCCTTTAATTGTACTCATTATCATCATCATCATTACCACCAGCTTTAGCCATTCAAACATGTATTCTGGTTGGCTCTAAATTTATTTTGCCTTTTACTTCAAAATGATGACAGCAATATATATAAATGCCTGTATTTCCCTATAATGATATATTATTATTCATAAGAGTGACTGAAGTGGTCCAAGTGTCAGTTCCTCCCCTCTGACCCCGGTTCACAGACATCCCCATACCTGCGCTGGAGCAGAATGCTAAATATTTAGGTTGGGGTTTCCTTATCATGCTTCCTCTAGTGGAAAAAGTCTCCCACAGTAAATCTAACCCAGAGGACGGGACAGTCTTTATGTTATTACTCATTCATGAATTTTTTATTCATTAGATAAAAAACCTGGTTAAGATTGAAATTGTTTCATCGTGTTAAAACTGTTGCGCATCTTATCGGAGACTGATTTACTCCGGTGTTTCCCAACCTGATTTCAGTCCCAGCCTTTAAAGCAGCAGTCACCGGCCTTCATCAAGTCGGGATCCCGTTCATAGGCTGAAACAGGATTTCAGCCTATGTTGAGATTTGAGATTTACTGTCCAGAAAAACAGGAAGGTTCACTTCTTAATATCCCAAATACTACTGCCACTTTTTTTTTCTTTTTTTTTTCTTTTGTTTTGGGGTTTGCTGTCGAGCATAGGCCTAATTAGGCCTTTGATGTAATTAAAATTAGGATTTATTATTGTGGGACCCCTGACCAACAAAAAGGTATTTTCCCGCTAGAAACGGCACAATATCAGAAGTACATTGTAAAAGCTATGGGTCAGAACAGCTCGAGGCTAATTCTCACAATTGATGCAGATAAAAATTGTGTTTCCTGCTGAGTCAGAGCTTCCTAATAAATGAAAAGATTATAACAAACAAGTGGACAGAATGATGGACTGCAGCAGAGACAGAGTGAGAGCAGGGTGAGAGAGAGAGAGAGAGAGAGATGGGGGGGAGGGGGGAGATCTGTGTCTGACCTGATTTGAAATGCGGACAAGATAAGTATACACATAGGATGGATGGACGGATGGAAGGAGCGAAGTGATGATGGAAGGAGAAAAAGAGGATTGGAAATCTGTGAAGGTTTTATTAAAGCCAGTTGTTTCAGGCTCTGGCTGACGTGATGCATGCGAGCACATGTTGTGTGTGTTTTTGGCCTGGGGTTTCTCGTGTGTGACGCTGACGGTGGTTCAGCTGAGGGAGCTGTGATTTTCATCTGATTAATGGAGGCTCCTCCTCCTGCCCACACGCCAGCAGAGGGCAAACTCCTCTCTCCTTACAGACAACCTCATTAAATGACTGTTTAATCACAACAATCTGTGATTATACAGGATTTTATCCTATATTTCTAATTATTATAATGTTCAGGTATTATTGTATCCACTTACATCAAGTCTGCTACTGACTGGAAAAAATCTGTGTTCCTGGTTGGTCTCAACCATTCGTCCAATTTAGTCCAAAATTAGTGCATTTGAATTGATTCCAATCGATCAGACTTGTGTTTAAAATATATTACTTTTATAGTTCATGTTTTACTCACTAGGGGGAGTTTTCAAGGATCATTTTCAAATGTTATACCCTCGCAAACCTTGCGAGGAAGAACTGGATTCATTTTGATAAAGGTCAACTGGGGAGCATTTTTACAAAACAGACGTAATATCCAAACTGTTGGTCCGATTTAATCCAACGTTGGTGCATATGAATCAAGCCGTGGAGATTTATCTGGTATATGTCAACTTTTACTCAAATTGTTCCCATTTTACCCACTAAGGGGAGCTTTCATATGAAAAAACACTGTGGACATAAATTTACATTTAATTTGAGGAGTTCACTCAGGGGGAGTTCTTGTGCAACGCAAGGGAATGGGGTCTTTTTAGGGATAAACCCTTGCTGTCGGGGACAGCATAGGTCTAATTTAGCTACTTGTATTAAGTCCATTTTATTTTAATAAAATCAATTTAGTCACTTGGATTACGTTGAACTTGATTTTGTTAGGATTGGTTCAACGTACATCCTCAGAAAAGATCCAATTTTATTCAATAGTGTCGGTCCAACTCATTTTGCAGTAGTAAAATGACCCTACTAAGTGGAGTTAACATAATCCTAATACATTCAGACGGCCCGACACGGTAACTTAGTTCTGAAAGAAACTCATTCAAATGTATTTCCCATGCTTTAATTAAGTTTATGCAATGAGGACCTTTTGACTTCAATCAAAGAGTCATTTGTCATTTTCACAGCTAAAGGTGGAACCGGTACGTTGGATTTCTTGATGCAGGAAAAACTCTTGAGTCACTGGAGTGCAGAAAAGAAAAATAGCAGCGAAAAAGAAAGAAAGATTCATATATTTTACACACCCACGCACAGACGCACACGCACAACCACGTGACATACACTTACTGCAATTGAGAAAAATAAACAAGAAAGACAAATCAACCGTTTAGTGCAGTTAAAACTTTGGCTTTGAAATGTATTGCACCATCCAGCTGAGAAGTGTTATTGCACTTAAGAGAGGGGGAGGTAGAGCATCAATGTGAACATTGACATCAATTCAAGATTCCATACAGCATCAAGGGTGGACCCAAAAGAAGAAAAAATGCTGAAACTTCTCAGGAAACTTCATTTCATTAAAACAAAAAGTTACATTCAAGTAAATGTGACAACCAGCCCGTCTGCTGTTTGTGAGTGTTTGCATTCAGATGGAGTTTCTGATGGGAGGGGAGACAGGATTCTGTAAGGCTTTTAGCTCAACTAGTAATAATGTTTGATTCTAATTAAGACATACAAAACACAGCAAAGTTATTCTCTGAATTTAACCTCTAATTGTTTTATCTAGCAAAACAAAAAAAAAAAAGAAGAAAAATGTATGACAAAGGAAATATTCACTATTGATTCCAGACCAGATGAAAATAAAATGAAATTGTCGAACCCTGCTGAGTCAACATTCTTAATAAATCTTGACTGTGTGTGTTTTAATGTGACGCATGAGAGCTGGAGGAACTGTACTCACACAGCGAGAGCTGCAAATTAATCTGGATCCTTTTAAGTAATTAGTATTTACTCTCATCCATCCAAGCTGGATGATTTCCAGCCACTGGTTTGGCGGTCCGGTCCAATCTAATCCAATCTAATGTGCTGTGTTGAGCCAAGTCACACAGATCAATCTCAGTGAGGACTGCCTTCTGGATCCGCGGTGGTAAATTGCAAAGTCATCCCTACAGAATTTTAAAGTCAACACCCTGTGTCTTTAGCTTTGCTCTGAGAAGGAGACCATCTCTACATGCTTTGGTTCCTCCGAAATGAGATTAAAACTACGTGAAAGAAGAGACCGACAGCCTGCATCAAGACACAATACGAGATGAAGAGAGATCATGATCCTATTATTAGCTGTGTTTGAAGGATATTGTAGGAACAGCGTTTTGTATGCAGTTCCCTAATGCAGCTAAAGAAAACCAAGAAGGAACCAGGGACCCTCATTCTTGTAGTGTGTTAACGTTTGATCCATAGAAGATACCGAACCCATTCATTCATTATCCGAAAATATGGTCTTAGGTCTACATTTGTTAAAATACGTTTGACTCTGAAGTTTTCTCTGGAACCCAACCGGATCTGACCAGCGATGATGTTTTCATTGTTTTCATTTCATTGTACAACCACTGACGCGTCTTCTTCCCATAATGCATCCAGGTGGACGCCCCGAGTAAGCGTGCACCAGAACACATCCGGCCGTCCACATAGTCACAGGATCAGACCAGCCCACTGTCGCCCATTCCTCAATGTTCCATTTCTGATGTTTACATGCTCAGTGCAGGAGCTTTCAGTGGACAGGAGTCTAAATAGTCAATCTGACTGCAGCCCGGTAAACTGTGATGTCACTGTCCCATGCCTCTCTGTCAATATTGCCATTAAAGTAGACCAAAACTGTATTTGCACTTTGTTATAACGCTGTAACTGATCACAGAGTATTTTCCATGCATTTTGGCCAGGTTTAAGACGGACACATTAGACATGGAAGGTCAGAGGCTCAGTGTGTTCTGGATGGGTTTTTTTGATGTGCGTGTCCTGCGTCTCAGGCTGATAGTGGACTCACTGATTATGTCTGATCTAATCCTCCAGCTTTAAACTGCACCGCCAAAGTATGCCACCGGGATTAAGTGTCCTACCATCTCCTGATCTACTGACCGCAGATCAAACCAAACCCACCTCCCAAACCAACTGGTGTCACTCTGGTGGGAGAGAAGGGGATTAAGGGCAGATGGTCCATCCATGTGGAGCTGCCTGGGGATGGTCTGTGACCAAATATAGACTGATGGACCTTTATCATTCTCCTTTCGAGACCCCAGCTTCATAAACTATGGAAACTGATCTTGTGCTGGTGAAGCATGACCTGATTCTGCCAGTAGGAATATTTATAGTCTGTGGAACATGATACATCATTGATAAAATGTGGAATTATCCACCAAAGAGTCTGTTTGAGTTAAGTCTGCGGGTTTGACTGATCTGGGTCCTGCTGAGCTTCTGAAGGTTACAAATGCTTTGAATTTACAGTATTTTCTCTGCTGTAATGTTAATTACATACTAGCTCAGAATAATAAGATAAAAAATGATTTCAAATCTATTCTTAAATTTAACTGGTTGATAGCAAACTGTTAAAAAATGATCTTGGTTAAAATGAAGGTCTCAATTTTGCACAACATATGTCAGTATATCAGCATTTAGGTACTAAGAGACCTGTAATGCTATAATAATATAAAACCTGTATGAACCTGGACTGTTTCACTGTATGAACCTGGACTGTTTCACTGTTTCATTGACTAGACTGTAGCAGTCAGTCACATTGACATATTGAGCAAATCCCATTATTTCTTAAGGGGTTTTTTATTCAGTTTTTTTGCAGTTATAAATTGGCACAAACTTGCACAATCACTTTTATTTACAGATAAGAGCAAGAAAATGAATAGCTAATTCAACAACAGGAAGTGCAAATGATAAGGACAGAGAAGTGCCTGACATGATGAAATGAGATGTAAAATTCAAAACAAGATGGCAAAAACATTAAAATGCTCAGCAGTTGATTCAAAACAACATAGACAGTCAAAATAATAGTCAGTAAATTCCAAAATTAGAACAAAAAGTAAAAAGGCGGTACCGCATCCCAAAATCAAAGCAATAAAAGGAATGAAACAATAAAAATAAGTTGTCCCACAGGGAGACCAAACATAAAAGTAAGTCTGTAAAATATGTTTTATGAAGTGATCTGAAAGATAAAAGATGAAAAAAGGTTGACTGAAAGAAAGAAAAGAAAAAAACAAATGAAAGATAATGAAGTAAACAAACAAAAAGACAGAAAGCGGGTCAGGATTGTTCTGCAGGATGTTTCAACACATCTGTCACGCCCCTTCATCGGCCCCTTATCTGCCCCTCCCCTCCCTCCCTCCCTCTCTTCCATCCCATCCATCCACCGCTCCTCCTCCAACACCAGCCCATATGTCTCTTCCATCCCCCTCCACGCCCCCATCCTAAACCGTCCACCACCTCTGAATCAGCCTCATGGCAGGTTCCTGCAGTGCCTGCGGCTGAGGTGGACTGTACCATTGTGTATTTCGAGGGGTGGGCGGGTGGCAGCAGGGAGGAGTGCTGCAAAGAGAGAGAGGGAGGGAGGGAGGGGGGAGAGGCTGGCACGATCCTATCCTCTTCTAATCCCTCAGTCCGGTGTCTGTGATGATGCTCTTTACACACACAGTACACAAACCTTTAGATTTAACAGATATAAAAAATTAAGTAGGTTAGTTTTTAGGGTTAGGGTTGGGACGCCTGCGGTCGGACGTAAACTTCACTTTTGGTAAGATGTCTTCACTGGATTCAAGTTTTGGGATTTATTTGCTGAGGTTGTGATGTAGGCTGCATGGAATGATGGAGTTAATTTTGGTGGAATGAGTTTAAACACAGACTAAGCTGGTATTTCATCTATTTTAAGATTTTAAGATTATTAATGAGGGTTATTCTTTGGTCTATGGCTTCAAACGCTCGATGTGTGATTCATAGTTTAGTCTTGTTGGATGACTGAGTGGACTTAATAAAAATCTGCTGTTGGTATAAAAACATCTCAGACATCTGAAGCTCTGCTCTGAAAGATCTTGAGCTCTTCCTGCTCCTTTATGCAGGGAAAAAATACTCTAACAGCAGGAAATTCAGAGTCTTGAGGCTTTTCACAAGACCAAATATCTACTTGCTCATTTGCAGATTTCAGCTTTGAAGAAGTACAAACTCCTATGGAAGGAAATTGTTATTTTTTAACATTGGAACTTTGTAAAATCACAATCTATCTTCACTTTAACTGATATTTATAATAAACTCTAATAATCTAATATTTTTCCAATAGCGGAATATCACATGTTTTTTGCAATGACCGCCGTGTCATTTGTGAGCTTGAGGGACCTGACATCTCAAAAAACATTGCAGCAAATGATTAAGTAGTCTCTATGTTGATGAACCGACCTCAGATCCGAAGATTAAACATCAATATGCGCCTTAAGGGGGAAGTATGTTAAATATATTTGCCATCTAGTGGTGGGTACATTATCAAAATGATGTCTTCTGTTAAACTATAGATCAAAGAGGAGGAGAACCCAAATATTGCCACATGCAGGATCATAATAATTATTTAGCACAATGAAAATCAGCCATCTTACCATCAAAGAAGGATACAGGACGGCGGCGAACGAGGTCCAGCGAGGTCCAGCGAGGTCCAGCGAGGTCCAGGCAGGTGCACTGTAAAGCTCGTGGTTACCTTCGCCCTCGAACCTTTCCAAGGAAACCCAGAATCAGTCATGTCGCAGAGTTATGGAGGAAATGTGTCTAGCTGGGTGGTGAACAGTCCGGCACAGAGCGGACATCACTCCCCGGTCAAGTTGAATCTTCCACAAGAATTTCTCAGGCCCCATCAGTTTACCTCCTAATGGTTTCACAAGTCAGATCTCCACGTTTCTATTCTTTGATAGTCAAATTTAACCATCCGTTTCTTGTCGTATGCTAAATTCTAAGTAGGATACTCCATTTGTCAAACTTTCTGTTGTCGAGATTCACAACACAAAATAATTTGCCAGAAATAATTCATTTATCACCTTTTTTTTTTTCTTTCTTCTTCTTCGTTGGCGTTTAGAGACAAAGTTTTTCCTTGATCGTCTGCCACTAACCTATGAATCTCAGGTTATAACCCCCAGTGTTCAGTTTGTCAGTTCTAGGCTGCTGTACAAACATGACAGTGCAGATGGGCCGCCTCCACGGAAGAGGACCCGCCCAATCTGGAGATAAAAAGGGCTTTTTCTAAGCTAAAATTAAGAAAACGATTCTTATTTTGAGCTGATAGAAACTAATAAAAACTTTTTTTATAATATATTCCATTTATTCAGAGAAATACTCTTAGCTTTTACACATTACTCCTTTAAAAAACACATTTTAACAACAGCTGCAGTTTTGATCAAAAGGCAGGAAGTGAGTCCAAATTAATTAAATTAATATATTAAATTAATATATTAATTGAAAAAAGGTTGTAAATAGGAACAAAGGGGCCGCAGGGAAAACTGGAGACAAGAGGAGCTAAGGAGTACACTACAAACTTTCACACTGAATGAAACATACATTTTTCCTGCGGTGTGAATACATACAAAGTCAATGCAAAGCCTGCAGTAATCGTGAATGGTGCATGAGTGGTGCAAACCCACGTATCTTCTGTGAAAAGTTGATAAAGTTGTCATTTTAAAGTGTTCTTACTGCAACATTTTTGTTTGGGCTCAGATTATTTTCTAGGTCATTTTAATGTTAAAAGATGCAGTGATTCAGCAAGTCTGTTTCTTTTTGTATTTGTTTGATTCTCAGTGAAAGCGCCATCCATATAGAAGAGTATGATCGATATTTGTTAATATTTCTCTGTAACATCTCCAAGATGTTAGTTCCAACTTTGTGTAATTCCATCGCCAATAACTCAAAAACTCTTTCATGGCTCATTTTCTGATTTCATACCCACATTTACATTAGTGGAGGGAAGAACAGGTTTGGTTTGGGGAAAGATAGATTGTATGTTTCGATTAGATCTATGATGTAATCATCGTATTTTACGTCCAGCTCATTGCACGTCTTTTGCGAGGGTCGAGTCCCATTATAGGGTTCACTTCCTGTTTCGGCCTGTACATTACAGGATATGTTAAAAGTATAACGTGGTGAAAATGAAAGCAGTTCAGTGTTATGGAATACTTCCAGAGTGGGGTGAAAAGTTCTAGGAAAATGGGTTCTGTAAGAACAGAACTGTAAGAGCGAGACATGGTGAACATGGAACACGGTGATGTGGTCCACTGGAGGAGGTGATAACTCATATTTGATGATGCTGCCACACCAGAGTGGCTCTCAGTCCTGCTCCGGTTTGACACACTAGACTACACTGTACCTAACGCATGTGTGGGCTCTTCCTGCTGCAGATAGGAACTTGATGAATTATTAATCTTGTCTAAATGACTGAGCTGACTGTGTAGCTTTTTCTCCAGATTCTTCTCCAGGCCATCTATCATCTCTGGGCTTGACTGTTATTATCTTTCTGCTCAGATCCTTTTCACATCAGTTTCTGCCCCAAATCAATAGGTTGAAAAAAGGTTGTCGTGAAAACAGAGCGCCTGTCACATAACAGTAGTAGCGAGTAGTTAGAGTAAAATAAGCAGCTCTATTCAAATTAATAGAGGGCGGATGCTCGGTAACGGCGCCTCTGGCAGCTCTCTTTCTCCTCAGCAAGTAGGAGATCCGTTAGAGGTTCTTGGTCTTGCTTCTTTACTGTAGCTTACAGTCTGGCACCGGATCATCATGACCATGATCTTTGCTGATGATGTGGTACTCTTGGCTTCATCAGTCAGTAGGTGGGTTTACATGGGATACTTTTCTCCTTTCCAAATTCAACCTTTCCGAATAGCGATGTCGGTCGCCTGTTTACATGACCTGTGATCTTTTCTGACCCGGTGTTTACATGCATCGACTCTTCTAATCTGAAACAGCTTTCTGACACGGGCAGAGGATCCACGCTCCATTTCATAAGGTGGCGATAATGCTTCGATGAGCTGGGTGCCAACCGCCAACAAGAGCCCAGAAGAAGAATACGACAAAGAGCGCATGCGCGGAAGTGACGTTTCCTCCATCTAACCGTCCAGCTACGTTAAACTCTTTCAAAGCTGGATGAATAAATGACTCTCCGATGCAGACCGGTACTCTTCTGAAATCGCCATATTTAAAATGCATCGCAGCGCTGAAAAATGTCAGCCAGAGCATTACGTCACAACGCTGGGCATGCACAGATACGACTCAACCAGAGACCTTTCCTAAACTGCGTTTACATGTAGCTATCGGAAAGGCTTTCTGAAAAGATTAAGACCACCTCCTTGGAAATAAATGAAACCTCATTCGGAAAAAAGCCTTTTCGGGTGTCAAAATGCAACATTTTCTTTCCTATTGGGTGTCTTTTCCGAATCTATTCGGAATCAGGCTGTCCATGTAAATCCACCAAGTGATATTCAGGTACTCGGGTGCGCTTTGAGTGTGAAGCAGCGGGTTTGAGAGTCAACACCTCTAAATCTGAGGCCATGGATCTCTGTCAGAAAACAGTGAATTGCTCCTTTCATGTTGGGGGTGAGTCCATACCACAAGCGATAGAGTTAAAGTATTTTGTTTATGAGTGAAAATGGACAAGGTTGTGAGGTTACAGCTCCCCAGCCCGGGGAAGTTATAGCTTCCTCATCTAGGAAGTCAACGGTCTTTGTGTCCATTCATATTGTGAAAAGCGTTTTTGCTTTCGGGCCATAGGTAGGAGGAATGTTGGTGCGTCTCTGTACGACCAGACCCGATCCGCTCTTACGACTTCCTTTCTGGCATTGGCCTCCTTTTTCAGTCGGTGCTCCACCAACAATTCATTTATATGACAGTGAAGCACATAGACAAATAACTTGACATTCATTTTGATGGTCCGTTCTTCTAAAAAACACCATGAAACATCATATTCCCCGTGCTCCACGCTTGTTTCTTTTGTAGGTCAGCTTCTGGTTTTTACCTGGGTAAGCACACTCCTCTTGCCTCACGGACACAGAAATGACCCAATAGGAGACGGTGTGTCATGACACCATGTTCAAACCTTCGCCTATGGTCATAAACTCTCGGTTATGGCCAAAAGAATGAAGTCTAAGATACTAGCAGCTGAAATGAGCTTCTTTTGTAGGGTGGCTGGGCTTAGCCATAGAGATAAGGTGAAGAGCTTGGACATCCGAGGGAGCTCGGAGTGGAGTCGCTGCTCTTTTGCATCCAAAGGAGCCAGTTGAGGAGGCACGGGCATTTTGATGCCTCCAGATCGCCTCACTTTTGAGTTTTTCTGGGCGCAACCAACCTGGAGGAGATCCCAGTGTGGACCCAGAACTCGCAGTAGGGATTACATATCTCATCTGACCTGGTAACGTCTCAGGATCACCTCGGTTGAGCTACAAAGTTCAGCTTTGAAGAAGGACATCTGGAATATCGTGCTTGCTTGTGACCTGTTCTAAAATTATTTTAATCTCTGTCAAATAAAGTCAGAATATGAAATATGACGATATATGTTTTTAAAGTATTTTAAATGAAGATGCTATATGAACTGGTTTCTTATAGAAACATTGTAAAGAGTTGTCCAGATTACCAAAACAAATATATACTTTTAACACATTTATCTTAAATACCAACATCATATGTTAGCGCTCGGACAATATGGCAGAGCAACGCACTCTCCGGTCGCTAGTTTAGACATGGATGGGGTTAGCATGAAACTTTCAACACCATGCCAAAAAAAATAAGGACCTTGGTTTCACAAACATCAACAGTAACATGAAAAAAACTATTACTGACATGAACATGTAGCTGTATAGTCTTTAAAGGACAGAAATGATTTACCTTATAAGGGCAATAGTAGTGAAAAGAATGAGGGCGAGGAGATGCAGCTCTTGCTGCTTCACTCATCTGTATTCGATGAGGAAGAGTAGCACGATCCAGCATGATAACGAGGGTGACCAGCTGGTAGAGCGGTCGTCCACTTCAGTCGGTTGTTCGAACCTCGGCCCCCTGCCGTCCGAACGTCGAAGTATCCTTAAGCAAGATACTGAACAAGTTGCTCCCATTGGGCGTTCCATTCGTCATGTGCATGATGGTGTGAATATTAATCGCACCCCCATGAGCAGGTGGTGCCTTGAATGGCGGTCATCTCGGTCATCACAGTGTGAATGGGTGAATGCTGGCTCGCATTGTAAGGAGCTTTGAGTATTCGCGCAATGTCGTACATCAGGTCGTCATCACAGAATGACATAGCAGCTAATCGCTCAGTAGCTCAATTCAATTACAATGAGATAACTTAGCTATGAATGTAAAACTGATGAAACGGCCAAAGTATCGTACATTTAGGGATTTTTGGCATTATTGATCGTACATTGTACAGAAGGTGAAATGATCGTACGAATACGATAATTATCACACATCTGTCAACACTGGGTAGCACGATCTCACCTGCTGGAGTCCCAAGGCATAACTAATTGAACCTCCACAAACAAAGAACTACATAAATGATGTTAACTCTATTCTATTTGTCTTACTGACTGCAATTTTAATAAAACTTATACATATAAAACTAATATAAAAATGAAAATTATTAATTGTAATCATTTTTACTGGAAATGAACAAACATTCTTGATATGTCAAACTTCATTCGTCAGACTTGCTCAGCCCAGACATTGTTTCATTTATTTAATTTTATCGTCCGTCGCGGCTTTTTCCTCAGAGTTGTTGTGAGAACGGAGTTAATCCCAGCTGAAAATTGGTGAAAGGCGGGGTACACCCTGAACAAGTTGCCACTGAATAATATGCCAACACACAGAAACACACCATTCACACTCTCATACCTATAGGGCATGTAACTTGATGTGGGGGACGCTGGAGAACTGGAGAACCTACACACACACAGGGAGAACTGGCAAAATCCACACAGAGATTAGAACCCAAAAGTTGCTTGCTTTGGTAAAATTACTGAAGACAGCAAGAACAGAAAAGATGTGTCCTACATCGGTTGCACACAGAGCAGATAAAATGAGCATTTCTTTCCAGTCTCCTTCTGTCTATCTATGCAGGATCTTATTGGGTTCATTCTGTAATAGAAACTGAAATAAAGGAAATGTAGGAACTATTACAGCGAGAGTAGGTACATGGAGCTTCTGGATCACAGTTTTACCAGGATTAGCAAGAGAGTGGGCTGATGGTGGATTATTTTTGTGTTTTGCAAATGTCACGAAACAGATGTGAAATGCAGCCAGAAATCTTTGAGCAGCAGCAACTAGCTAGCATGGAGGTGTCATGTAATATTCATGATGGAGCAAGCTGCATCTACAACATTTATAACTAGGATCATTACTATGTGTCCGTGTGTGTGCGTGTAATAGTGTTTGTGTATGTGTGTGTGTGTGGATATGCATGAGGAATCTACATTTTATGGTGCATATGTATATTTTGATGAATTGGACAACTGTCCTTTTTTTGTTTTAGCACCTTATACGTTTTTACTACTTTGTAGTTGTTCAATTTGGTATCTTCAGCACCAAGGAGCTCCATCCTATGAAGACATTCTATAGTCCATCCATTTATTTTGTGTAACCGCTAATCCTACGCAGGATCACAGGAGGGTTTAGCATTTCACAGCTGACGCTGGGCAAGAGGCGGGGTACATACGAGACATATCACCGGTTCATCACAGGGTCACACAGAAACAATAACTCATGTTAGAATCAACCTTCACTTATTTTCTATATTTATTGCCTCTGGGTGGAGGGAACCCATGTAAAGATGGGGACAACACACACACTCTGCACAGGATGGCTTCAAGGCCAGTTGACTGGATTTCAACCTGAAACCCTCTTGCTATGGATTCTTGCAAAAAAAAAAAGAAAGAAGAAAAGTCACGTCTCATCCAGATCAAATCCGGTGTTTCCTTGTTTGGTGTAATGGCCACTTATCCATCCAGATTGACGATCATCAGTCAGGTCATTTAAAAGGGGAAAAGAATTAGATCCAGGATATTAGCAGCTGAAATAGGCTTCCTTTGCAGGAGGGGGTTCTGGGCTCAGACCTAGAGATATATTTAGGAGCTGGGACATCCAGAGGGAGCTCAGAGGGGAGCCGCTGCTCTTTCGCATTGAAAGGAGCCAGTTAAGGTGGTTCAAGCATCTGATCAGGAAGCCTCCCTTTGGAGCTTTTCCAGGTATGTCTAACTGGGAGGAGAACTAGAACTCACTGGAGGGAATATGCATCTCATCTGGCCTGGGAACGTCTCAGGATCCCCTAGGGTGAGGTTGAGGATGAAGAGGGATGTCTGGATTAATGCTTTTATGCTGTTGCCACCATGACCCAACCCCAGATAAGCGGAAGAGGATGGATGAATATTTCGACATCTGGAGTCAATGAACAGTTTCTAACCTTAAATTAGAAAAATTGCTTCCAAAGAAACCGACGCCACTGATACTGGAAACTGGACCTGTGCTGATGTGGATAGTTCACAGCCTCAGTCAGAGGTGGATGCTGGCGAACTGACGTGGATGTTCGGCCTTAAAGTGTACTAAGAATAAGCAGATATTTATTCTTCCTACAAAGTGTATGTGTACAATTTTACCAAAGTTTGTCCAGTTTGGATTTTTTTCAACTGCAAACATGTCAGGATTTACTGTTTGACAACCGTAACAATTCTATAAACTACAGAGTCTCGTAAAACATGTTTATGTGGGAGGCACGTGGAAATCTCTCTCTCTCTGCCTGGTCTCCTACACAAAAGAAATGTTGTCAAGTCGGCAGTGTAGGACCATTTTGGATATCTACAAAATGACCAAAGGGTTTTGGTAGACGATGGAAAGGCTGCCCTCGGAAAGTTTCTCCTAAAAGCTGCCACAAATCTAGTGTCTCAACATCTTCAGCACGTTGTCATCGCTAAAAAAAAAAGACTTAAACCTACTAGTACTTCCCCAGCAGGTACTTTCTTGATAAATATAAAGGATTTGTGAAAGTTTTGACATGTTTTATTTAGATGTGCTGTGAATGCATCTAATGCCCCTCAATCAGTCAAATGGGTCGCGATCCGGTCGATGGTCCAATTCCAACTTTACTGAAAATCCAATAGTAACCCAAAGTTAACTGATGTGGCTGGGAAACGTGTGCGAGTCTGACCCTACAGAAGAGCTACTGTAGTACAAACTGCTGAAAAATACAGGACCCGGAATGCACGGACAAATTAATGCTGTTTTGGTGCCATCACGAAATGAGGCAGTTGGTTTTAATCTTATGGCAGATTGGTTTGGCTGTAAAGTACACAAGCCTGCCCACCTAAGCATACCTCTGGAAGTAAAAGTTAACATTATGCCACGGACAGCACACTCAAGCGTCAAACATCGGTTTTGTGAACTCTTTGCTCTGTAGTCTTCCAAAGAGTTGATAGTCATGAAAAACATTCATTATTTCCTCTGACAACAGTGGTGACGCCAAAATCTGAAATACTGCAATCAATAATCCATCCTGGAAAATCTGTTTTATCAAATCAGATAAAGCTTGAGAGTGTCTGTCCGGCCAGTTTGAAGACGTCGTCCTCACCATGTTTGAAGGGTTGGAACATGTTTGTTTTATTTAGGGGACTGCATCACAGCATGGGCCACCTCCGAGGATGTCTTATTTTTTTCTAGGGTCTTTCAAACATATATCAAGACAATGCACAAAGCCGTAGACGTTAACGTCCGCAGGATTGGCCTGTTTAACCACGGTCATTCAAATGACCTGAAATACTTGCAGCCCCTCTGCCTCTCAGTGCACCGACTATCATCTGGTCACCTGAACCTCGTTGCGTTTATAGCTTAGATGGGATTACTTTCTGAGGCTGAGTGGAGACACAGGGATGGAGTCGATGATATATGTTGCTACTGAGTAGAATTATTTCTCCTACCCGTTCGGCGCGGCCCTTGCATGGCTGTTTTTTTTTACATGCTGCAGAAAGGACAGTACACAACAACGATTACATTTCTATCTTCACATCAGCCCCCGTCTCACGGCTGCAGGAGATATTCACCACATTCATTTGTTGGTGTCCACACCGACGCCTTCTCACGTGTAATCGCTGAGTATGAAACCGGTCATCCATCAGATCTCAATCTGACCCAACATCTGTTTCAGACTCGCCTCCTCTTGACTACCACTAATTATCCACCTCTCACACAAACGCAGAACTAAGTGGGCTAATGACGACCTAAGATCAAGTGTGAGACAATCTGCTCAGTCGAGCTGCCAACAATCTTTAAACAAATCAGACTCATAGTCTTCTGTCAGTTATCTTCAGGGAAGCTAGGGGGATTTATTGCATTTAATTCTCTCCATGTTGTCCACGCGTTCCCTGAGTGTCATATTTTGTCTTATTTGTCGTCGGCAGCAAAGGTACAGCCCTGACAAACCGGACCGAGGGTCAGTCCTCACACAAAGTCCCTGCTGAATACAGACTACCGCCACCTGCTGGTAGGGAGACTTCTCTCCTCTCACACAGGACGGCTGAGTCTCTTCTTGGCGGCAGTCCCTGCGATGCGTTCAATTACAACAAAAGCGTCGAAAGCGATACAACAGTCCGTCATTGCTGGTTGTTCATTCACGTTGTGAAAAAATTCTGGACACCCTACAGCTTTCTTCTATTTTTGTCTCTATCTAAGACTAAACTGTGTCGGAACTTCAGACTAAATTTGACATGAAACGGAATCAATTTAAATCATAGTGTTTTTCTAATAAGGCAATCTAATAGATAGATCCACTGTGTGAAAAAGTATTCATACCCCTGAATTTAATATCTAGTTATTCAAACTAGAAAACTAGAGATCAGTCTCTGACATCACTCTTCTTTGCAGAACCGCCTCAATGAAGCAACATGCGAGGGTTTGTGAGCATTTACTGATCTTTTCAGGTCCCACCACCGCATCTCAGTGGGACTCAGGTCCAGACTGTATAGGCCACTCCAGAATTTTTTGCATTCTTACTTCTTCTTGGGATCATTGTCTCGCTCCATGACTTTCCCCTCAGAATGTTCTGGAAGGGAAAGAAGTTGTTGCATCAAAGCCCACTCGCACACACACACACACACGCACACACGCACACACAGAGTTCCTGTTTGCTCAGCAAACAGGATGACATGGAGACTAATGTTACCAATCCAGCAGAGAGGACGGCTTGTTTCAATGTGATTAAGATTGTGGCAGGTTGTTTTCCTCACTTCGGCACTAAAGAGGTGTCGTTTGTGTGGACGTGTCATTATGAGCCACTGATCCTGGATGTTGTAAACTTTTAATATTAATTCCAACTTTATTTAATAGAATTCATTCATTCATTAAATCCACGAATATCTGGGGATATTACGAAATCGCCATCGCTGCCGCTGCAGATCCCTTTTATTGTTAAACATTTGATGGATCATTTTCAAACTTTATAACCCCATAAACCTTTATGTTAGCTAAAACTGGACTGATTTGGGGATGTGGACTGTATATTCCTACACTAGAGGGAGATTTTCTTCAAAACTTTTTAGGCCATGATTTGAAACTGTTAATTTGGTGCATAGGAATCAACATGAGGAGCTTTATCTTTTACATATTATATTCTACTAACTAGGGGGGGCTGTTTTCATGAGAGAGAAAAGTTTTCAGACAGAGCTTCGCATTGCTTTTATAGCTCAGCGGATTGGGGAGTTTTCAGGGATAAACCCTTCCTGTTGGGGACAACAGCGTAGGACTAGTCTTGATTTTATTTGTTGAACAGAGCTGTGAAGTTCATGTGATAAATTTACCAAAGAATCCTAGACACTCTGCCGAGTCATGGACCAGGTTTCCATTCAGAGGGAAGAGGAAGGGCTAATGTTGTATCGGTTGAAGCCCACAAACTCTGCTGTCAGACTGCGATCAGATTGTGTGCCATATTAGGAGAGACGCATCAATCCGGGTCGATCCGGGCTGATGGAGCCAGGTCAGTGAAAGAAATGTTCTGATCAGAGATAGACCAACTCTGTCTGCTCAGATTTTTAATTTCCTGTTGGCCAGCTCTCTAAGAATACAACCTGTGACTGAGTCTCATTCATTAATGTTCAGATACCAAGTATCTGAAAACGTATGTAATAATCAAGTTTATTAATTCATTCATATGTTTCCCGTTGTTTACTTTCTCTTCTCTTTCCCAATTGGGTCTGTTTTTCAGATGGATCAACAACGGAATGATCAAATAGGATATTATTCCTACTGAGTGTTCTCTAATACCACGAAAAAACATTTACAAATACAGAGATTATCTTTAACCAGAAGAGATTTATCATTTTGATGGGTTTGTGAGCCCACCCCTCCCCCGAGGGGAAGGTAACATCAATCTGAACATGAAAGACAAAAATATACTTGTAAAGAAATATAAATATATATTTTAATTGAGTTTGAATAGGAAATGGATGCCACTGGTAATTCTTTTCTACCTTGAAATAAACTGTTTTGTTTTAATCACCTCCACAGATAAAGAATGGGTCTGAGCCAGGAGAGCTGGCTCTAGATTGGAACCAAAATCTTGTCTGGTAGCTCAAGTGCCTATGTGACATAAAGACATGCTCTATGGTGACATACTGTAATGACATGCTCTAGTGCCTATGTGACGTAAGGATTTGGCTGTAGTGCCTCAGTACTTAATGGCATGGCTAAAGTGTGTCTGTGACATAATGACATAGCTCTACTGCCTAAGTGACATAATGACATGGCTCTACTGTCTCTGACATAATGACATGGCTCTAGTGCCTATGTGACAGAATGTCTTGGCTCATGTGCCTCTGTTACATAATGACGTGCCTCTATTTCCTTTGTGACATAATGGCATGACTCTAATACCTCTGTGACATAACGACATGGCTCTATTGCTTATGTGACAGAATGACATGGCTCTAGTGCCTATGTGACATAATAACATGGCTCAAGTGCCTATGTGACAGAATGAGATGGCTCTCATACCTCTGTGACATAACAACATGACTGTAGTGCCTATGAGACATAATGACATGGATGTAGTGTCTATGTGAAGTAATGATATGGCTGTAGCGCTTATGTGTACATAACAACATGGCTCTAGTGCCTCTGTGACATGATGATGTGATGTTGCTCTAATATGTCTCTGTTGACCATACGATGAATGGTTCATGATAAAACACTTAAATACCCGGCAACTGAGGATGGAAGTCCAACTTCCTGTTTCTGAAGGTGGTCTGTGGAAGTGATGATGTGATTGAACAGGGCTGGCAGTGATCAGGTCTGGGTGAGTTAAGTCCAACTTGAAACAGTTATAAATGATATTTGATATTTTTATGATTTAGTTTAGAGACTTTTTCCCACAGATCCAGTCTGTGTTAGAGGACATTTTTGTTTAAATGAATACTATTTCCATAATACAGACATTGCACATCCTTGTTGGGTTGAAATGCTTACAGATCTTGTCCAGAAATGTCCTGTGATGTTACATGTTTCATTTTGTACCATAGATCAAGAAGTAGTAATGGCGGTAAGTGAAAGAGAATCCAGTGATTAAAAGATGAGAGCAGTGCTGACATGGAGGCCAAAGCCACCTGAGCAAACAGGAGGACATACTAGAGATTAACAAACAGTTGAACAAAGCAGTTGGGCATAAAGAGAATGTTTTAGAACAAAGTGGAATAATAAATCCAGTGAGCTTCTCCCCAACCACTAATGGAGCTCTGCTGTTAGCCAACTGGAGTAATGGGCTACCTTTGCCAGGAGAAACCACAGCGGCAGACAGACCAGACAAGTCACTTCATTTTGTATCACAGTAATGTGTTTTAGAAGCCGTGACGGCTGATAACACGCACTGAAAATTCTTCTGTGCAGTATCTTACCTTTTAAATGTTAGATGATTGAGTTAGGCGTGTGCAGATTGGACTGAGATATCAAAAGTAGCTCCGTCAGACTACTTTCCACTGCCTCTAGTGTTAATGATGATAGAATCCGGCCCAGTATACTCTCATGCCTTCTGTGGATGTTTCCCAGTCTGACATGAGGTCCAGGTGAACAGGATAAGCCAACAGGAACAGGCGTACCGTTATGCTGGGGACTTCCTGTCAGACAGGAAACCGACATTTTAAACATTTAAACTCTATTCAACTGCAGACAGATAGGACACAATACATCCAACCACCCGCCCTTCTGTACATCCACATATCCATCCATTTATCCATCCACCCATCTACCCATCCATCTACCCATCCATCCATCCATCATCCATACATCCATCCATTTCTCCATCCACCCATCAACCATCCATCCATCCGAACATCCATACATCCATCCATCTGTCAATCCACTCATCTACCCATCCATACATCCATCTACCCATCCATCCATCTAACTATCTACCCATCCATCCATCTTTCATCCATACATCATCCATACATCATCCATACATCCATCCGTCCATCCATCCATTCATTCATTCACTCATCTACCCATACATACATCCATACCTCCATCCATACAACCTTCTATCCATCCATTTAGCCATTTGTCCATCCACCCATCTACCCATCCATCCATCTAACCATCCATCCATACATCCATATATCCATCTAACCATTTGTCCATCCACCCATCTACCCATCCATCCATCCATACATCCATTTATCCATCTAACCATTTGCCCATCTATCCATCCATCCATCCATCCATCCATGGTTGCCTGGAGCCTAAGGTGGTTCTAGGAAATGCACCTGAAAACCACCAAAGGGAAGTATCGTTATAAGAAGCGGGAACAACCTCACCTGACTCCATTAAAGATCAAGGAGCACTCTCTGGATATCTGAACTCTCCATCCTTTATTAACAGCTAAGTCCTGACACCCTATGGCGGAAGCTCATTTTGTCCCCAATGGACAAAATTTTAAAATTACAAAATCAACTCGAATCAACTTACACACACACAGAAGTGTCACAAACGATATTTTAAAAACTTTAAACTTTTTAAGGTTCACCCAGAGGTATTCATTTTAATGCAACGTCGATGAAATTAAAGAATCACATTTCAATTGGATGTAAATACAATGTCTTTACAGTTTTATTCTTTACATATTAACCCTTGATTTTACAGATTCAGGTTTAAACACTTTAAATGAGGTGATGGCAGGAAAAGCCCACCGAGACCACTATTATGTTACATCCATCCATCCTCTGAAACCACTTATCTTAGCAGTGTTGCAGGAGGGGGGAGGAGCCTAACCCAGCTGGCATTGGGACATCACAGGGACAACACATAGAGACCAACCACCATTCACACTCACACCTATGTCCTCCTCAACCCTACCCCCCTGTGGTCACCAACCATCTGTGTTGCTGTGAGGCGACAGCAGGAATCATTGTGTAGCAGGTTAGCGCTGTCATGGACTCTTTCCCTGTGTATGCTGGGATACGGTCCTGAACCAACAAACCTTTTCTCTCCATGTCTTCCACTGCATAGAAGTGTATCCGTGGGAGGAAGCCTTGCATTGTTGTCCCATTATGGATTCCTAAAAATTAGGGCATTTTGTTTGTCGTAATCATAAAGCAGCATTTTTATTCAGTCACAGTTTAAATATAAAAAAACACTCAAATAAACGGAATGAAAATGTAACGTTTTTAGTATGAACATGAATCCTTACGAAACAAGCTACATACTTATATCCCCAGATCTATCTCATTAATATCATATTTTACTCACTAGGGGGCGCTCTTTTTTTCTTTTCCAAAAAACATGGACTTCCTCACATAAATCAAAAACTATTTCCTGGATCATCTTAGAATCTTATACCCAGAATGATCGTAGTGCAAGGAAACATTGGATTGATTTTGGAAAAGGTAGGTTGAATATTTCTGACTATAGATGGAGCTTTACCTCAAATCTTTTTCAGGCAATAATTTCTAAAAAGTTGAACCGATTCAGGCCAAAATTTGTGTATTTAAATTGACTTGATGAGGTTTTTTTTATCTGATCTATAGAATATTTTATATATATGGTGTTCTACTCTAATATTTCTTATTTAAATCCGTAGAGTTTTTTGTTTTGTTTTTTGTGAAAAAGACTTTTGGACATAACTTCTTAACTTTTGGTCCAATTTAGTCCAAATTTAGGGCATATGAATTGACTGGAAGTGATCTATCTTGTATCATATAATACCCTCATATTTCCTATCTTACAGACTATTTTTCAGAAACAACTTCCTAAACGCTGATCAACGTTTGGTGGACCTTATTTGGTGGACATGAATCGACTCGACGAGATCTATCTCGTATATATCATATTTAGTATGTTCAAAACGTAAACACGAACACATCACCCCTGTTCTTCATTCCCTTCATTGGCTTCCCATCTCCACCAGGATTGATTATAAGATCTCTCTCTTCACTCACCAGTGCATCCATGGTAACGCCCCCCCTACCTAAAAGAACTACTCACCCCTCTGACCTCAACATGATCCCTCCGTTCTACCCACTCATACCGCCTCCTCCTTCCCCGGACTAAGCTCAGCACCATGGGTGATCGGGCTTTCTGTTCTGCTGCCCCTCATCTGTGGAATGCCCTCCCTGACCATCTGAGGGCTCCACAGACGACTGACACATTTAAAAAAGGACTTAAAACTTTCCTTTTTAGCAGAACCTACAACTTGAATTAACATTGCTGCTTTTTGATCAGGTTTTTATAAAGTTATTATTTCATTTTTTATTGATGCTTTTATCTGCTTTTACTTTGTAGCACTTTGAGATTTGATCCAAATGTAAAGTGCATTATAAATTAAATGAATTATTATTTATTATTATTATTTAATTCTAATAGTTCATATTTTACTGACTAGAGCTTCTTGCTTCTTGCAGCTTTATATTATTTGGGATGTACCTTTGCTTTTCGGGGACGACGTTATACGCCTAGTTAATTACAGTAAAAACTTTACAACATAAAGACAAAAAATTCTGTCATTAGGAATCCGCATCGGGGCAGCCTGGTGGCATAGTAGGCCGCCTTTCTGTTTGGAGTGTAGTCAGACAGTCAAAGCTTAGTCAGATACGAGATTTCAACATGAACTGCAACCTAACTGTACAACTAAAAACTAAGTTTGCTTGTTTGGTACGCACCGTCATCAAGGTAATGTGGTTCTGTGAATCCCAGCCCCTCGAGATGAGCAGTCTGTTCTTTGGCAAGCTCAGAGGATATTGATTCCTCTACGCAGAATACGAGCTCCTGCCCTCTGGTAGACAATAAAGAGTCCAAAAATGTAATCGCAACCATTTAAAAAACTAATTTGTTCCTACCTCTGCAAAACTTTTAAACAAGGCTGCTAGAGTCTGTGGGGATTGTGTAACGGTTTCATGGTGTCCTACTGTTTGGTTTGTGCAATATGTGTCATGTGCAATAGATGTGCAACATTTTGCAAGTGCAGTATGGATTATGTGTAATTTATGTTATGTTTGGGTACAGCTGGTTCTGTCCTGTTCTTGTGTTGTTTGTTTTTGCTGCAACGGTGGAGGCATCAATGTGCGCAGCATTTGGGTTAATATTGAGGGAACAATAAAGTATATGGCATCCTTTCGTATTTGTTATGTATAGTTCAAAAGCAGGACGCAAATTGCAGAAAAACCAAAGAGGCTGAGTGCAGTTAATTCAATTTGATATACTCAAAGCTATAAAGGGTCAAAAATATCTCATTACAAAAATGATTCAAAATCTGAAAGGCAAAAACAAGCCATGGGGATAAACCTTCCTAGTGAAGGAACTAAAGGTGGAGCATGAAGGAACAGGAACGATGAGGATAAGGGAAAGGATAGGAGAGAGGCAGATGAAGAACAGAAAGTGAGAACCAACAACGGCATTCAGAATAAAGGAAAACATAAACAACACCACAACCATGACAGTGAATTGGCGTCTCTAAATTTCCCGTAGGTGTGAATTTTAGCGTGAATGATGGTTTGAATTTATGTCTCGGTTCAGGTTCAGGTATTGGTGAAAAAAACGTCAGAACAAAGGCACAGACCTTTGTTCCGGTGACCAGAGCTGATAGGAAAACATATGGTTTTCCAAAAGGTTGTCTGATCGTAGGTCTCTGAACAGGAAGTAGCTGATGGACTGTGTTGTTTTCTTTGCTCACTCAAAGAAAAAAACACAGAAAGAGGCAGAAAGTGTGTCCAGTGTTGTTTGGTTTTCTTGGCACTTATTTAAAATTAGTTAGTTTGTTTTCCACTTTCATAAGTTACTTCTCTTCCCATGACTCACCTCTGTGGATGGAGCTCATTTAATTACATTATCCTTATCTTTATTTCCAGGACTATTTCCTTTCAGGCTGACCATCATTGTCTTTGCTGACCTCACTATTAAAAACTCTAGAGCACCATCTAGTGGACTCCAGAAGCAAATAATTGTACTATTAAAGTGGCAAAAAGTTTGATTCGTTTCGATTTATTTTATAAAAAAATTACATATTTTAACAATACAATCATGCCACATTAAGTATTGTAATATTTTTCTGCGTCTATTTTCTCCCCCTTTCCTAGTTTTTACTTAAATGAATGAAATTCATGAATGATGAATTTTGATGACGCATGTTCTACTTCAGATGTATACTGGAGTATACTTCTGTATACTTCAATACTTTAGATCTGGTGAATGTAGGCCCTTTGCTATGATTTCTTCGTTTTCCCATCAAAATGATTTGACATAATCCAATTATTTCTGCATTATCATCAGAATCAGCGCCTTTCCTGTGTCTAAAAATGCTTGTTCGGTTAAACAAAAATATTCCAAATATAGTTTAATAAGAAAAATGTCATCACAATTTTCACATCATTTTAACCGTTTGGCTGGAACTGATGAATGACATCAAGGGCTAAAATAATCTTTGTGTTCCTCCAACTGTTTGACTCTCTGTGGATTCACCCGGTGACCAAATTTGTTGGACTTTGACTTTGACCCATTGGCCTTCCACCTTAACCAGACACACACAGAGAAACGGGCCGGTGCTGAATGACAGAGATCTACGATCATGGTAGCTCACACCCAGTGGTCAAAGGCTGATATGATTCACCTGCTGTATTCTAAACCTGCTCTAATTGTAGACACAGATCCACACTGCATAGATAAATGGTTGAATGGAGAGGGTCAAAACATGCATCATCTGAGTCACCACTATGTTTCACTCTATTTAATATTTTTTTTAAATGGATCCCTTTGAAATGTTTTGTCGATTTTCTAAAAAAAAAAATTAAAAATGCAGCTTTACTTCATCAAATCTGCTTTCCATTACTGCGAGGCCAGATCTGTGACTCATGGTTCCTGTTTATAGCGGGTGTGCGTTGGCGTGGCGTTGAACTGACATGCTGACTCAGACAAATATGAGCCTCGCAGCAAAGAGCTGAGCCATGGCTGGAACTTGGCAGTTGCTGGCTTCTTGGTTATGAAAGCATCCGCATGGTGGATTCGACTCGATAGCTCCATGGAGGGAAGCTGACTGTGGGCTGCACCGCCGTGTTGTTGTGTCTCGAATGTCCTGTTTAGGCAAACCCCCTTAATCGATGAGGGTGTCCCTCTGGTCACAGCATAGAAACAAAAATATTCTTCATTTCGTAACATAACCTCCTCATGCTGGAGACCAGCATGAGGAGGTTATGGTGCTGGTGGGTTATATGACCTCCGTCTTGCTTTCCAACAGCCAAAAGATGTCTGCTTACCTAGGAACTGGGTTAAGCCTGATGTTCTTCCTCACTGAGTATTTCTCTCTTCATTATATACGGGGAGTCAAGGTGATAGTTCATATTTTACTGAAAAACACTGTTTTCCTGCTATAACCTCATGTAATCTTAGGAGTTCAATCAAGGGTATCGCTATTACTACGCAGAGGATTGGGAACTTTTCGGGGATATACCCCTTGCTGTCGGGGGCAACAGCAAAAACGTAGGGTTGAAATTTGAGTGTTTGAACGTTTCAGAATTGATTTCCACTCCCAAAAGAGTTATTCTATCACTTTCTGACTCAAATAGTGTACAGGGTCAATGGACTGAGTTGATCTCACTGGTGTTGATTCAACTCAGCAGAGGAGTAATTAAGCTCCACCCACATGAGAAATGAGTGCGTGGAAAGTTGAAGGGGTCACCCTGAGAGAGGGAGCTGAGAGCGCCACTATTAAGCGAGCAAACTCGTCCAATCAAACGGCTGTTCTCTGAATCACAAAGAGAAGTTGATCATTCTCAATATTTGTTGAGATACTTTTGACAATAAAAGGATAAGCACTAAATTGAAGTGTTTTGAAAATAAACATAGATTAAAATTTTTAGCTAAGATTAAAGTGTTTATCGTATCTGTAGCTTGGTAAAAAAAAAAAACAGTATAAATATTTCAGCATAGCAGTGATAGTTAAAGTTAACACTTTCCATGTTTAACATTTACTCTGAACTGGTGAGGATTATATAAACGTTAGTGCTAATTTGAACGCTGACTTTGCTGTGTAGGTCTAGTTTTCGACCGCTGTTACATAAATTATTCAAAACGAAAGTTGTTTATCTGGAAATGTCAAAAAGCAGAAAAAAGGCTGATCTAATGAAAAGGTTTCACACTTCTTTGTTTGTTATTTTTTGTAAATAATAACGTTTGACACCCTAACCAACCCTGTAAGGGAAAGAGCTGCTCTGCCAACGCTAACGCAATGTGGAACAAAATAAATATACTTCTCATCATATAATCAAGGATTGACAATGAGCTTCATAGAATAATAACTAAATAGAACTTCTACATGGATCAAGTGAGTCTCATCACTCGACAGGATACTGGACGACATCATTGTGACATATGAAGGCCACCATAGAGTCCGGGATAGTGCAGGGTGTGCTGAGGTTTAATATAGGTCACTATCTGGAATTTCACTGCTAGATGCCATAAAACCCCCTAGTGGACATAGTTGGTATTTTGCAGCTAAAATTCCTCTTTGGGGTCAAAATCCCATATTTGGCACATTTTGGGTCTACTGACTATCCATCTTTGCCAAATGGAGAGTGTTCCTGTTCCTACCCCACAGGAACTGCAGAACATGAACTTTGTCATATTCCTATCAGATTTGAGGCCCTAGTTATCAAAGAGTTTCTGAGCAAACTCACTAATTGTTTTGTTTCACATTGTTACTGTAATAAAACGGTACGAGGATAGAAATATTGGTATTTTTAGTTTAATAACAGATTATTATTCACACAAAGTAACAGGTTCAGGGTTCAGCAAATACACCTGATAGTGGTGGAGTTATTTGAAGTTTATTTGGAGGTGTAACTCGGGTGAGGCTTATTTTAAAATAACGGTTGGGTGAAGAATTATGTCAAATTAAAAAATGCACGGCTTAGTAGTATTTTAAAAGGGTGCTATCAGTACTTTTACTTAAGTGCAGGCTCTGAATATTTCATTTTCTTTTAAAAAATAAACTAATCTCAGATTTCCTCTTTGCAGGTGCGGCAACAAGATCCGAAGTCACTGCTGCTACAAACAGGACCTGTGACTGAGACGCCACTCCACAAAGAAGTTCAACCTTTAGTTACACCTGCTAGCAAACTGCTACACAACATCGGGGGGGTGGGGGGGGGATTTCATGTTAGACGCCATTTTTCATTATTCAATTTGAAGGCCAGTGACAGAAATACGTCACTAAGACAATTAACTCATCATGAAAAACTAAAATATTGAACAGGAAGTTCATCTCAATGACTTATTTCTGAAACATAAAATCCAGACTAGACATAACCAGAACCATCAGCCATTAGCCTAGCCAGAATAGTCTCCTAAGATGGCGGACCACTACCAAAACAATGTCCACAATCAAGATGGGGGAGACAGCTATGGGACATATGGAGAAGGCGGTGGCCATGATGGATATGGTTACAACGCCGACTACCCCCGCCAGGAGGAGGATGCGGCCAGCGACGTGACTGAAGGGCATGATGAAGAGGATCAGATGTACGAAGGAGAATATCAAGGAATACCTCATCCCGACGAGGTGAAGGCTGCTCAAAGAGCCGCCAGGTGAGATACAACACGACCTATCTTTCGGTATAGAAACAGGAATCCCTCACCTGTGTCTCACTCTTTCTCATACGTCAGTGTTCTCACCTGTGCCACATTGCTGCGGCTGCTCCCACAAATATGTTTAAGAAAGGTGAGCACGATGTAGAAGAGGTGATTCGATTTTGAAGTTTATCCGACTTAGCGCCACCTGCTGGCAACAGAAAATTACAACCCTGCCCGTTAACCATATTGATCTCAAACTGGGACATACAAGCTGAAACACCTTGATGAAGCTAATTACCACTAAACAGGAAGTTGTCGTAGAGTAGCCGTCATCGGAGGTGGCGACCATTATGATCTGATTGGGTGAAAGGAGTGGGCGTGGCTCAGTAACTCTTTGAATATTTCATGAAAGCAGCTCTTCCCACTTGTTTATCTTAGAAGTAAGAAATGATGTAGATATCCGTCTGATATCAAGGTAAAAAAAAAAGTCTCCTCGGAGCAAGGACTTGGCTATTTTGAATTTATTGTGCAAATTATTAATAATGATAATAATAATAATAATAATAATAACAATAATAATAATAATGACTGTTTTATCAATCACATACAGGGATAAACATTACAACATAGTGAAATTATTTTTGTCCATTACTACCTGTTAGCCTAAGTTTCTTACCGTAATTCTTTAATCATCAACTGCCAGCAGCTTGGGATAGATAGACGTATAGAAATATATGATTACAAGTAGAAATGCACCGATTCATTTAATATAAAAAGGACAAAAGTACGGCTATAAGTTAAACACCACCTTATGACGTCTCGTCCTCCATCCCAGGGCTAAAGCTCGGGCGGGCGGCAGCGCGGTCTCTGAGCTGGAGGAGTTATCTGAACAGTATCAGGACATCATGGAGGACTGTGGCCACGGGAAGTTCCAGTGGACGCTCTTCGTGGTTCTGGGTCTGGCTCTGATGGCAGATGGTGTCGAATGTTTCGTGGTTGCATTCGTTCTGCCCTCTGCAGAGAAGGATCTGTGTTTGTCCAATGCAGACAAAGGGATGCTGGGTAAGTTCTTTCATGACTTCTGTTGTTGTTGAACTAAATGTGTGTTTTACCAAAACCAAAGTGAAATGTTAATTCTCTCTGGTGGGCCTCACACCCTCAAAAATAACTCTTTCAACCAACATAAAAAAAAAGTTGTGTGAAGTATTTGGACACGATTAAATGGGTTTCTTTCAGGATTAAGCAATAAAAGTGGTCCAACTGAAAGCACTTCACTATAAATGATTCAGATGATTCAACGGATTGACTTGGATTACTATGTTTGATTCAATATAGCTGCTCTGATTTCATCCAACTTAAATTATTAGTCTCGATTCAATTTGGTTTGCTTGGATTACATTTACCCTAAATTATTAGGGGTTGAGTGGATTAAGTCGGATTTCATTCATTAGGGTTGAGTCAATTTAGTTTCTTGGATTAAGTCCAATTTAACTTATTATTATTGATTACAATCAACTTTATTTTATTCTGATTGTTTGAACTTAGTTTCTTGGACTTTCTTTAACGGTGTTGGACCAACTAATTTTGCTGTAATAAATTGACACTACTAAATGTAGTTTATCCAACAAAAATAAAATAAATGCTTAATTAAAATTAAATTGTTTAGTAATGAAAGCAATTCTGTTGGGACAACTTAAATAAAAACCCGATGACAAATGATCATATAAGATAAAAAGCATTTATCATTGTCGTGTGGAAATATTTTCCATTATTTAACCATTGTTTTTAGAAACCAGTTTGGATTGCACACCTTCAGGGCCCCTGCAGTGCATGTTTATTCAAATGAATCCTGCAGTTTTTGAGTTGAATAGACCAAACCCCTGTCAGTCTGTAATATACAGGTACACAGATGGACTTACGACCCCTTTGGCGGAGGCATTAAAAAGCTATACATGTTGTATTTAATACCAGTATTTTCATCTTCAAATATTAGGCAGCGAACTTTGCATCTTATTTTAATGGGATCCATTAACAGGAAATGTTTTATTGACTGAACCTTGTATTGATTACACAAATAGCAAAAGTTAAATTAGCAATTCGTCACTAAAAAGGAAGGAATAAATTACGGATGGGGAGTTTGGTGCATAAATGAGTTTGTTGCATACATCGACCAGCCATAACATTATAACCTCCTGGCTAATGTTGTGTAAGCCCTACTTTTAATGCCAAATCAACAAAACCTGTTTCTCAAACCATTATGGGACCATTTACATTTTTTCTGCATTTACATAAGTGGAAGTGGGATGTGCTTTGTGCCAAAATAACATCCAGATGAATGTTAGGACCCAATCTCCTCTCTTGATTCCTGGTGCCATCTCTTCCTCAGGTCCTTGAAGGGATACATGTCATACATGTCATACATTTGTATCTGACTGTCCACATAATAGGTGCGGGTGGGGTTGTGTAGGGGTGCGGGGGTGCGGGGGGGGGGGGTTGTGTGCATATGGAGCTTCTTCCATTGATCCATATGCATACTGTGGGAAACGGGGAAAAAAACAAAGGGCAGAGGAGAAAAAAGGAACAACTTGAAAACTGGGAAAGGGAGATGATTGAAGAAGTAGGAAGGGGAGGAAACACAGGAAGTGGGAGGTGATTCGTGAAGAGATGACAAGGAAGGGAGAGGATATTAGACAACAAATAAAAAGGAACAAATGTGTTAAAAGGAGGAGTAGCCGTTTAGTTTGTCCCAATAGATCCACTATCCCTCCTTTTAATGTGTCCAAACCATCTCAATCGGGCGTCTCTGTGTGAATGATGGCGTGAATGGTTACCGCTCCTGATGATCATCAATGTATGAATGTTTGTGTGATCGGGTGATTGGCGGCCCACAATGTAAAGCGCTTTTGTGTGGTCGAGTAGACTAGAAAAGTGCCATACAAGTACAGTCCATTTACCATTTACTCTGTGGTATGCTTTCTCTAAATCCACTAAGACACAATGCAGCTCCTTCTGACTTTCTCCATCAGCACTCTCAAAGCAAACATTGCATCATTAGACCTCTTCCTTGGCACAAAATCCTACTGCTGCTCACAAATTATCTCTCCTTTTCTTAACCTAGCATCCATGCACCCCTGATCTCCATCGTGTGGCTAATCATCTTTATACTCCTGTAGTTGCTGCAGCTCTGAATATCACCCTTGTTCTTGAAAATCAGCACAAGTATACTTTTCTTCCATTCCTCAGGCTTCCTCTCCCTCTCCAAGACTGTGTTGAACAAGTTTTGGTGGTGGGGTTGGTAGAGAGGTTGTCCACCTATCTGAAGGTCGGTGGTTCAATCCCCCGGCCACTGCGGTCCACATCTCGAAGTGTCCTTGAGCATGATACTGAACCCCAGTGGCTGTTCCACTGGTGGGTGAACGATGGCGTGAATGGTTGCTACCCCGGATGAGCATGTGGTGCCTTGCATGGCAGCTTCTATCATCACGGTGTGAATGTTTGTGTGAACAGGTGAATGCTGACTCATGTTGTAAAAGTGCTTTGAGTGGTCGAGCAGACTAGAAAAAAGCACTGTATAAGTACAGTCCATGCTTTTAAATACTCCACTGCCCTCTCTCCTAAACACCTCCATACCTCCACCTGAATGTCATCAGGACCAACTTACTTTCCATTCTTCATTCTCTTCACAGCTGCTCTCACTTCAACTCACCCTTGAGACTTCTTGATTCACAATTCTCTCAACTTCCACCCTTCTCTCTCACTCATTTCCTCCATTCGTCAGTTCCCTCAATCAGGCTTTCCATCTTTTCCCCACACTCTCCTCACTTGTGAGTACATTTCCATCTCTATCCTTAATCACCATAACCTGCTGTACATCCTGTCCATCTCAATCTCTCTGCTTCGCCAGCCGGTACAAGTCCTTTTCTTCTTCCTTAGTCTCAAATCTCTCATACAACTCGTCATAGGCCTCTTGTTTAGCCTTTGCCACCTCACTCTTTTCCTTATGTTGGATCCTTGTACTCCTGTCTACTGTCTTCATCTCTCGTGCTATCCCAAAACCTCTTCGCAAATCTTAATCTACTTACTGATAGGATTTTCGCTGTGGTTCTCACCTTCTTCTGCCGGGCCATTCAGTCTGATGTGTAACAGTTACCATACTAGATGGAGGTGCAGTTAGTCAGCACACTCTCTATCGTGCCCCTGTAGAAGGTGGTGAGGACGTGAGGGAGCAAGTGTGCTTTCCTCATCCACCACAGGAAGTGCAGACCCTGCTGTGCTCTTTTGGTCAGTCCAGGACAGGTTGTCAGTAATGTGCACCCCAAGGAACTTTGTGCTCTGTTTTGATGACATTCTGTGCCAAACTGTTAGTAGAGCACCAGTCGACAAGGTTTTTCACATCCCCCCTGTAGGCCCGGTCGACGTTGTGCGAGATGAGTCTAACAACTGTTGTGTGGTCTGGTCTGTACTGTTTCTGGGACAACAGTCATGGATCATCAGGGTGAAGAGCGGTGAACTCTGAACACAGCCCTGGGGGGAGCCGGTGCTCTGCGAGCTTGTAGTGCTGATAAGCAGTTCTTCAAAGAAAGAAGTTTGTGGCCAAGTATCAGACCAAAGCACAACAGGAGGTTCATGTTTTATGCAAAAACTATTGTCGGGGTAAATTTGCCTTTACTTTGCGGGGTTGTCTCCTGTCACACCTCCACTCCCTCCCCACTCACCTCTGTCAGCTCCAGGGATGTGTTTTCACAAGACCGTGCGTCAGCAGCCAGAATAATCAATACCGTCTGTCCTGACCTTGGAGAAACCTTACAGCGTCTCAGCTGTGGCCAATACTTCAGGGACGTTTGTTTTATTACAACATTACAGCAATACTCAATAGAAATAGAAAAGTCTTATGTATTTATTTTACATATGTGAATTTTTTTTAAAGTTTGTCTGAGTGAGGCGTCATAGTTTGTGACCGAATATTATTCCCCCGCCCCTCACGGTGCCGTAGCCTACTGAGGTGTTATATTTCCAGTCAGTCTCTGGGCACCTGTCACCAGATAGAGGCAGAAAACGCTGACAGCCATCAAAACTAATGCAAAACATATATTGAATCCATACAGCTCGTATGGCGTAACCCATGTGTCCAGAAGAGGCCAGACTTATTCGAAAATAAATTATTCATTTTCTATCAGAACCAGTATGAACATTTTCAGTAGTTGGGCTACAGTCGATTTTCTGTGGGATCAGACAACATGGGACCCTTTCAGCGGTTCACCTATACTTAGATCTCCTTGTAGTACTAACCACTGAACATCCAACAGACTTGCAGTCTTGTACATACACTTTATACACGCATCCTTCACCTACTTCCAGCATCATCCTCAGGACAAGCTGTTCCCCTGCTGCCTGATATATTCCACCCTGACAGGTAACCATGGTAACCTGATAATAAATGTTTTTCTGACCACATTATCAGTGGTTATTATGTTATGGCTGATAAGAATATATTGTTTAAAAGTCACCTCAAAATGATCTTTCTATGAAAAATGGATTAAATCAAATCTGCAGAATTTTTTTTTTTTTAAATGCAGGCGACACAATTACATACAATGTTTAATATTTTTGTAAATGTGGTTTTCTGTGTAGTTGATTCTCACCAAAAATGATTACAGACAGATGGACGTAGCCTCAAGCCAGAATAGGAACACTTTTTTTCTTAATTACTATCAATAAGTCCTCGGCACCTCGTAATGATCGCATATATGAGATCTCAGGCCAATCAGAGTCGAGGCGTTAAACAAAGGTCTGCATTTAGGCGAGGTGTTACTGTGACTGATATGACAATCTCACATCTCTGTGCAGGTCTGACGGTCTTCCTGAGCATGATGGTGGGAGCGTTCCTGTGGGGCGGTCTGGCAGACAAAGTCGGCCGCCGTCGCTGTTTGATCGTGGCGTTGGCCATAAACTGTATCTTTGCCTTCCTGTCGTCGTTCGCCCAGGGATACGGCTTCTTCCTGTTCTTCAGGCTGCTGTCTGGCGTTGGGTAACACACACACATATGCCTGCAACACACACAAGTCCTCACTTATCAAAACGTTATTATTACTTTGACGCTGCTCAGCTCAGAAATACTATCCATTAAATAGTATTTCAGATGCCATTTATGGTCTACAAAAAAGAAGAATATTTTTATCCAAAATGTCAAAAATTGGATAAAATCTACCATTTAATAAATAAGTAACCCATTCCAGATTGAGGGTACATTTCAAGTATAGAAAGAAAATGAAAATCATTTTTTTACCATTTAACTTTTCTTAATCTCAAATAAAAGCATTCAAATTTAAAAGTTTCAACATTTTCTCTTCTTAAACCCGTAAGGTTTAAAATATTTATTATGCAAAACAAGGTGATGATTAAAAAAAAATCAGCAGCGTTCTATTAGAGACAAATTGAAAATATTATTAAATTTACCTGATCCTGGACCGCTGCCACAAATGTAGCCTGAACATAACATAGGATAAAGAAATAAACTTAAATGTATAGTACACTTTCTAAACCAGTAACTGAGTCGACCTTTCCAATTCACCATTATTTGCTATTATTCCATGTTCTAACCAAAAAAACTGAAAACTCATGACATTTCTAGAAGCAGAATTTCTCGAATTTCTGTCATATTCTGTCTTCAAACATTCAGTTAAAGATTCACTGCAATATAATTATACCAGAGTTGACAAAAAATTAGTCCACTGTTGGTGTATCCTCAACATTTTGTATAAAAAAATTAGAGAATCGTGACATTCAGATTTTCCCGTCACAGGAAGTGACATCACTGGGAGCAGGTCACATGATTTATATGAGAACATTGAGAAGATTTTTCTCGTAGTTTTGTATCAGAGATAACAGATTTGAGTAGAACATGGACCGGACAAAAAAACATTTTGTCACTGAAACTATTAAATTATCCAGAAAATTGATATTCTATAAAAATTAATTTATTACTGTAAAAGCACACAAAGCCTGAGGAATGACTTGACTAGAAAATGGTTTCATGTTAATTTAAGTTGAATTTATGAACCAGCAGCTAAAGACAGTCCTTGATGTTTGGGGAGTATTTTAATTCATATTTTATGTATGAATTGTTCCTAAAATATAAATCAAGTATTATTATTACTATAAGAAAATTTGTCTTGGACACATACAGCCACTGCTATTAAAAATACAGAAATAACATGCATACAATACATTCAAATACACTGAGGCCAGGTATCGATAAATAATGTTTATTGTTTTGGGGGGGGTGTCTTGGTGGGGACAAGAAAGGGTTTTATGGAATAGTATTAGGACCACATAGTTTCCTTTTTTCATTTTAAAGTTTGTACTTTCTTCCTAACTTGTTTTTCCTATTTTAAGTTTATGCATAAAGTGAAGAACTGACTTTTAAGTTAGCGTTCTAAAAATATATTTTATGTGTCCATAACCTCTTGCTCATGAATGTGGATGTTAACTGACAGTATATATAATGATTCATAAACAGAAAAGAAAACCCGGTTTGTTCCCACCTCTACCTCAAAACTTAATGAATGTGTTGTTGGATGCAGACACAGTCTCTTCCCTCAGAGAACAGTGGTTACAGCAAGTTCCTCGCTGCTAGCTATGTTTTTATAAAGTCATTCTTAGCTTGCATAAATATTTTTGCAGTTATCCGGGGATACAAGGCTGCAAAAATATTTAAAAAGTTGTTCATTCTTGAAAAAAGGCAAAAGTGAATTAATTTCTGATGGTATGCAGAGACACTGAGTTCAAACCGTGAACCAAAACCTCTAAACCCACAAAGAAATATCTGATTAAACACCAACTTTTTTTAATATATTATTACTATTATTTATATATTATATATTATATTATATTTTTTATTCATCTCAATCAAAGAACACTGAAAATTAAAAAAAGATGAATGATTTTATTCCAACACATGATTTGTGATCATAAGTATATTTGAGACCCTTTGGGGAGATTGAGATTGAAGAGTCTCTGCCCTGAGCAGCAATATGGAATATCCCTTCTTTGGAGTCTGGATACTGGTGGTGGTGGCTGATAAAGCTACTGAGGCTGATAAATCTTCAAGGATTAGATGGAGATGGGGAGGTGGAGGGCGTCAACAGCATGAAAGAAATAGATGAATGGAGTGAGAGTCATAATCAAAGACGGCAGCTGATCTTGGTGGGCTAAACATGTGGGCCGGGTGTGCAAGAGGATAGTCTTTCTGATTGAACTTCCAGAAGAGCTCCATTTAAAAACGTAATGCTCATATCCAAAGGATGTCTTAGAGCCCTTCCTCACTGCTATTTGAAAGATGATACAATACATTAATTATAATAATTAAACAAAATCTTGAAAAAAAAATAAAATCAAAATACATTCAGACCCCTTCACTTTTTCATCAGGTTTATACTAAAAATCATTTGTTTAAAATGTCCCTCATCAATCATTCCCATAATAACAAATTGAAAACAGAATTTTAGGATTGTTGAAAATTTATTTTAAAAGATATGAAAAACTGAGACCTCCAGAACTTGGATGGAGTGGATAGACTTTGGACCGAAGAGGGAAACATGATATGATGTTAATTTAATCTTATTGTTGCTTCCTCAAATTGCAGATTATAGTGACAAGCAGTGGAACACCGGTGAGAAAAACTCATCCTCATCATTAAAGTAATGATTGCTGCTCCGTTGCAGCACATTATCTTTTATTCTTCAAAATCTTTGTAGTCTGAACCTGCAGAGTGGTTCTCTCTGCATCACATATCTTATTACAGCATTCTGTTTTCATCCATTAAAACAACTTTTTAACACTGAGGTGGTGCAACAAATGGAGCTCCATCCCATATGCAGAATGCGGTTGGTTGGTGTTTGATTGCAGTGACGCAGCAGCGTCTCAGAATAGCGACGGTCCACGGGGAACCACTCCGACACAGAAACCGGGTCACACTCTGAAGACAGAGCGGTGGAAAGATGCGTCTCACCTGTGTTTGTGCGCTGCTGCACAGAACTCTTCTTCTCCAGCACGCAACCACATCAGTGAGAGTTACTAGATGAGTTCTTGGTCTGCAGAACGAATAAATTAAACATAGCATGGCCAGACGTTCTCATTCTGACTTTCAGTAACATTTCTTTTCGGTCGTCAGTGAAGCCATTTTAAAGGTGTAGTGTGTCAAATTTAGTTGCATCTAACGGTTAAATTCCAGATTACTATCTATACTGCAGATCAGGGAACCACTACCTAGCCTAGAATATACGGTGGCTTTCAAGTGTCAAATGATATCACTGTCTATAACTGCATCAAAGACCTTTGAAGTGATGAGGTTCCTCTGGATTCCTGTAAACTTACATTTGTATTCAAATTATACACTTCCATAGACCTTGGTGTGAGGAAGAACTGGACTGATTTTGGGAAATCTCAGATTTATATTTCCACCACTAGGGGGACCGTTATCGCCGAACATTCTCATTTTAACTCTAAAAGTTCATACTTTACTCACTAGGTGGAGCTTTTCTTAGGAAAAGTACTTTTTGGGACATTTCACATTCACTGCTTGAACAAGCAATCCCCCTGATTGCTTGTTCAACGCAGGGCATTGGGAACTTTTCGGAATGAACCATTGCTGGCGGGGATGTCATCGTTGGCCTAGTTGATAATTGTATATAGTTATTTATTCTGTAAAACTATGTGTTGCAGGTGTTTACATGACAGGCTGATGAGGCTGTCCATCGAATACTCATCTGAATCCCATGGACAGCATAACATTATATTTTTGACATTTTCCTAATTCGTAACTGCTCATTTTTACCATTCAGTGGGAATTTCTGTGCACAGAAAATTTGTGTTATTTGTGTTCGTTTTAATCGACGTACTTGTACAAGAGTAACTTTTCTTGCTCGGTTTGAGTCATTTGCGTGGCACAAGTGCGACACCATATGTGTGGCTCAATTAAACAGGTCTGGTCTGGAGATATAAAGGATTCATTCTAAGCCGACATCAAAACACACAGTCTCATTTACATTTAATTATACAGTAATAAAAACATATATCAGAGTATTACATTCAATTTATTAACTTTACACACTGCAACTTTGATAAATCTGTGATCCATTTCTTCTTTCGTCTGTCAGCCGTGTCCCTCTAGAGTGGACTGGTTGTACCTTTAGACTATTACATTTAATCAAATATTGTCTGTCTCCTGATTTCCTCCTCCCAGTATTGGAGGCACAGTGCCGATCGTCTACTCATACTTCTCCGAGTTCCTTCAGATGGACAAGAGAGGAGAGCATCTGTCCTGGCTGTGTATGTTCTGGATGATGGGTGGGCTCTACGCTTCCTTCACCGCCTGGGGAATCATACCCAGATATGGTAAGAGCTGAAATTTCAGCAGTTCTAGGCTGCACAGAAAGTGAGTCCCTGCACATGTCTGAGAGTTTTATTCACCGTAAGGAGTCAAACCCAGGTGATCCAGCTTTCATACTGTTACAAAAAAATGCAAAACCAAAATATATGGGCATTGAAAGGTGTAATCAAAAAATACCAGATCAGAAAATGCATTTCATTATTTAATAATTATTTGTATTCTTTGGATATATCTAGGAGTAAGGGATGTATTTTGGTTCGACTGTCACCCCTGACAAATTTGACAGATTTCCAGACAGTTTATTTGGATGAAAGGACGAGTAGGTGCTAGTCATTTCTGTTGACCACTTCGCTTCACTTCATTTTTGCCACCGCTTTTTTTGTTGGTCCTCACAAGATATCTTAAACTTGTTTTTTCCTTCCATATGCAAATAAATGAAATTTGAAGCAGCGGGTTGGACAGAACTCTTACAACTTCTTTCGGCGGCTAAATATTACCTGTGGACTGTCACCACTACAATACCGATTAGCCGTATTAGATGTGAAATTTACAATATGTGTTGTTCCTTTGGCTTCTCCTAGTTAAGAGTCACCTCAGCCGAGGCACACCAGCATGTTTTAATTGGCATAGGTTTTACATTCTTGTCATTCCTGACGTAGCCCTCCCCGTTTATCTGAGCCACCATGAGAACACTTTCATTGTAATTCTGTAATAGTAAGAGGTTTTGGGACTTCTTCATTTTGTTGAACAGCATCCATGTCATTTGCGATCTAAATTGCCCTGCAGACCGTACATTTTATGGGAGGAGGCCCGATAAAGACACTCACCACCACACCATCCCTGATGAACAAGATCACAGCCCCAACCCCTGAACCATAGAGCCTCCCTATCATCTGAAATTTATTATTGTAATAATATACAAAAAGTGTGAATATTATAAGTAGTAGAATTGAAGGTACCACAATAGAAGTATGGGCACATTTGAAGTTATGGGCACTTTAGACCATTAAGAACCGAGCTGTAGCAACTTCCTGTCTATAGAAGTAATTATTTCTTTACAAATGTAACTTTTGTACTTTTGCATTGAGGACTGCCACGGCTACGTTGTGTTTTGCAAACACTGTTAGAAGAATTGTAACATAAACAGTGTGCCAGACTGCAGCAAACTCAAGGAACAAAGATTACACACAAAAAAGACAAAACAAAGTGGACATGCCAGGAAATGTAAAACTAACTAAAGAACATAGATAACACTTTCAAAATAAAACAGGGAGCCAGGCCAGAATGATGACGAGGAAAATTAACTTTAAAATAAAACCAGAGAACCAAAAACAGAATAAAGACGAAAATAGCTCAACAGTCATGACACGTTGCCATGGCGACACTTGAAGTCGGTAAGTGCTACGGTGGTTCAGAGTTTCATAAGCAAGTATATAAACACTATACACTATACAATACACATTTGTAACTGAAGCTTTGGGAAGTGTGCATGTTAGGGTTATTATCAACTTTATTTGTTGTTTTCTTACAATGTTGATCAATGTTTTATTCTGAGTCACATGACCGTTTTGTGTTTCATCTATTTGCATGTTTTCTTCTGCTGTCGATCACCGTAGTTTTTGCCAAAGTCACGATCTTTTTATTGTTTAATGATTTTGAAAAACTTCTTTTGTCACAACCCATCGGGGCTTTTGTAATGACCATGTACGTTTTTGGATTCAGAGGATTCTGTTGTTTGCTTTTAAACATTTAAAGGGATTAGCACCATCTTACATTTCTGACCTCTGACCTCTTAAAAACTTAGAGAGTCACTCGTTAGATTGGTTTTAAATTTCACCATAAAACTCATTTTTATTCCTTAGCTTTTAACCCAGAATGAGATTTGTGAACTTGTTTCTCAGCATCATCAGCATAAAGAGAGATTATAAATTTAACAAAGCAAACAAAACCTCCTCTCATGCCAGCTACCCGTTATTATCAGGTTCCTTTCTGTACTAATGCATTTAACGTGTGTGTGTGTGTGTGTGTGTAGGCTGGGGCTTCAGTATGGGCACTGAGTTCCAGTTCCACAGCTGGCGGGTGTTTGTCCTGGTTGCAGCTCTTCCCGCTATCGCCTCCCTGGTTGGTCTCACCTTCATGCCGGAGAGCCCCCGCTTCCTCCTGGAGGTGAGGCTGCACACATGTCTCACACCGGATCCAGAGGCAGTTTTAGCAGTTTACACTTCATATGGTTCTGTGGGATTCCTGGCTGAACTATCCTCTTGGGAGCCGGCTTTAATCATTGTTTGGTCCTGAAAATAAAATATTTTTTGTTAATTTCAGCATGCACTACTTTACAATTGGGAACCCCTTACCGTAATACCTAAAAACACCAGATCGCTGTGATTCTGGATTCATGGTTGCGTTACACAGCTGTAATCACTGGAGTGTACCTGGGTGGCATCCAAAGCTAAATTAGTTTTAGCATCATTTTCCGGTCACTGTATGCATGCTTCTATACATGGTCTTGATTTGTGTGCATCCGGAGCAGAATGCCAAGCATGATGAGGCGTGGATGATCCTGAAGCGGGTCCATGACACCAACTGGAGGGCCAAAGGGCAGCCAGAGAAAGTCTTCACTGTGAGTGAATTATCCTCATTCAGAAACTTGTCTGTATAACTTGTAATTTATGGGAAAACTTTGGCCCTTATTATTTTGTGAACAAATGAACCAGACTTATTGAGCAGGAAACAGTAGACTTTTCCCTCCTCTTTGAATTGAGGAACTCTGAGTCTCCGCCAAACTGTTAACCCAGATTGCAGCGAAAGAGCTGCGTAGTCCAGAAAGATCCTGGACCTATAGCTAAAGCTAACAACCTTCCCATGTCATCTATCGGTTTTAAGCATGCTGGGACTGGATCTGGGCTGGGCTGGATGAATCCATATTTCATCCAAATGCCATAGTTTTTGCTTGGTTAAAGACAAAACACTTTGAGGGATCCTGTTAGTCCAAATGGATCCGAATCTACACCGATGTTTAAAGGATTATTTCCGTGCTCCTTCCTCCTCCTAAATTCAGATGCAGATTGGTCATTTTTTTTTGTGTAATCCTGTTGACAAACAAACAGACTTGAGGTGAAAACATAACCTGTGATTTAAGCTGACGCTCACGTTGATGGAATTTACACAGGAGAATCCATTATTTTTTAAAAATGCGTGTTTTATCTTTCCAGGTGACTCACATTAAGGCTCCAAAGACAGCAGAAGATGACTTCATAGAGATCCAGAGCGCTACAGGAACACCTGTTCAGAGATGGGCTCTGCGGTCTCTGACCCTGTGCAAACTGGTACGTTGAACCGACTGGCGCCTCAGCAGGTGAAACTCAGTGGTGAAGCCTGTTGTTGGAACCGGCGGCCGATGGATGTGGTTTGTCTCGGTTCTTTTTTACCAGTTTCCCTCCCAAACACAATTTCAATCTGGATGGAGGAGTAATGACTCCGGGAACAAAAGGCGTTTAAATGATTGAGCAGGTAAAGTCTTAGAGGCTTTGCAGGGAGTTTTGATAATGGGGAACAATCTGTTCTGCACAGTATGGACCCAAAGTCTGAACACTGGTGGCGATGGTAGAAAATGTAGGAGTCTCTGAGCTGGAGGGGAGAGGAATCTTAGAATGACGGATGACAATGGCAGGCAGAAGGACTTTCATGGTTTGCATGAGGAGTGAGGAGATTGCTGCTGGAAGGCTCTAAGCAACTCATGGACATGATGATAGCCCCAAATGACTACAGCTGAGAAGGATAGTTAATGATGAGCTGGGTCACAGGCAGGAGGCAGGAGAAGAGAGACTGTTATGGTGAGGTCAGTCTTCCTGACTGAACTTTCAATAGAGCTTAATTTCGTGCAATAACAGGAAACGATCACAAGGCTAATTAGCAGACTTATAACATCATCAGCTCTCTTTTTCACTATAGACTCCTATACTTTGGATATTCTTCTTGCCCGCTATAAATTTGTAGTTCAAAGATCACTAAGATTCAACTCAACAGATTTACTTGGAGGGTAATCCAAAGTTCCTACATTAGAGTGATTTCATCCATAAATTGAAGTGTGATATACAATTAAAGCTACATTCAGAAGAATTAGGAAGCAAGGTTCTGCCAATTTACATTACCACTGCAGGACACATTATACACCGCAAAAGTATCACATATCATCTCTTCTAGTTTAGCATACGTCTCAGATTAACAAAAAGAAAATGTTATTCAGTGATGTAATACCTTTTAAAAGCTAAATCGGCAGTAAGAAAAATAATTCACTCCCTGAATTTATTCTGTAGTGGTTCCACCTTCAGCAGCAACATCCACAACCAAAGACTGGAGTTTCTGACCTCACAGTGGTGGAATGTTGGCCCACTCTTCTTTACAGAATTGTTTAGTGGAGCCACATTCGAGGGTTTGTGAGCATAAACTGATCTTGCTATAATTTTTTTGTCCATTCATAGTAATTTATAATAATAATAATTGTCATTGTTTACCAAGAGTTATGGTATTTTAAAATAGATCGCTATACAACGGACTTGTTATTCAAGTTCGACAGAATATAAGTTGATTGGTTGTAAATTAAGGATTTAAATAGACTTTTACAGCTAAAAATTAATCAAATATCCATCGCTTCAAAAAAATAAAAGGTTTTAGTTTGTATCTCTTATTTATCACGTTTTCTGTAATTTGTTAAGTGTGTCAGTGTGTGACCAGTGTTGATGCTGTCTGTGGAAGAGTCTGAGATCAGAAGAGCAGCGCTTCAACGCGCGTCTGCAGGACTGCAGGAAGACTCTAGTTATGCTGCAGAGGGAGGTTTAGTCTGTTTATCTGTTAATGAATCATTACGGCCCATTGCGTTGGTCCAGGGTCAGGGTCCCTGAGCGACCCCCTCCGGATACAGCGTTCACTATGGTAACATCACGTTTCCTTGTGTTATTTTAAATCTACGGAAGCGCATTGCATTCAACAACAACAAAAAAAATACAGACGCCTTAACTCGTAAATACGAAAAAAAATCACGTAATTACGAGATATGGAACTTATAATTACGAGAAAAAGATCTCGTAATTACGAAAAAGAGGATATGTTTGTTTGTTTACACATGCCCTCATATTATCACGTATCTGAAACTGTATCTGTCCTTTAACCGGCTGAACGCAAAAAGCTTGGCTCCAGAAGAACGACTGTCACTGCTTCCGCCACTGTGTGTTTAAATCTCTATGACGTCACTCAGAGCATGCGCAATGATGCGCAGCTGTCGACTTCGCGCACCTTTGCATCATTACGCATGCGCTGTGTGACGCCACAGAAGTTTAAACACAGTGGCGGAGGCAGGAGCGACGGAGAAATAATATATTATTAGATATGCTTGGAAGTTAGGATGAGTATCGAAATCCTGTTCAAGTTTATAGTAAACAAGCTGCAAAATGCAGGTTTCCCAACATAATAAGCGGAGCAAATTCGCTAACGGTGGGAAACACTATTGAAACATCCTATTCCAGCAAAACACGACTGTTTCATACAGCCGGTGAAGGGACGGATACATTTACAGATTCATGACAAATGCTAAAGGGCGTGTCCACGTCCCTAATTATGAGATCAGTATCTCGTAATTACAAGATAAGGTGGTCTGAATTTGTTTTTATTTGGTGAATTCAATGCGGCGCTTCTGTATATATCCGCTACCGACGCTACTAAATAAAAATGTGCTGTCCACCTAAGGAGCAATATCTACCCTTCAGAATTTTTCTTTTAACGTTTTGAGTCCGGTGCTGCACGGTCAATACGTTCCGCATTCTCTCGGGCAGTCGTGAGTGTAGCGCACGGACCTGTAGTCTGATGCCCTTATATGGGCATCGGCGGGGGCTTCTAACTATGCTAATTACGACAACAGGCACGTGCTTCCTACCTAAGAGCACATTGGGATTCACCAACATAAGAAAACAGGTGTGAACTATTTTGAAAGTAAAAAAAACACTTCATGAATCTGACGTAGATTTTCGTAAGAATCTTCCGCCATTCCAGTCCAGTATTTATGGAATAGTGGAGCCATGACCCCTGACCTTTATTCAGGTGAGAGAGTCCTGCAGTTCTTTTGATGTTTTCTTTGGTTATTTATCTTCTTGGATGAGATATATTCAAAATGGTCTAGAAAGCTTCAGCTCATTTAAATTAACTTTGTCCAGAACATGGGAATGGACTTGAAAATAACCCAGAGTGTTCTGGAGCATTGATGGGAGTGCAAAAATAAGAATCTACATAACTCCAAGAAATACCCTTATTCTCTGGAATTCTATCATGAAGAGGGACACATTGGATGTTGTTGTGGAGGGAGTAGGTTTTTGATTCTGGCTTTTTGTGTTCAATTGTTCCAGGTGTTGAGGAACGTGGCGTCTCTCCTGTCTGCAGAACTGAGGTTTGCTACACTCTTCATGGCCATTATCTGGTTCTGCATGGCTTTCAGGTGAGTTCAGTGTCACATCTTACACCAACAGGTAGAATGATAAGAAGTCTTTGACAAAGCAAACATTAATCTGATGTAGCTTTTATTTCTTCTCTTTAATGCACCTTCTGTCGATTTCCATTTTGCCACAGTTACTATGGTCTGTCTGTCTGGTTCCCTGACATGATCAAACACCTTCAGTATGAAGAGTATGAGGCCAAGGTCAAGGTAAGACAAACAACCATTTATCTCAACAACAGCAACACACATCGTCCTGTCTGTTTGTTTTAAAAAATACCCTCACATGGAAACTGATGGATGCTGTTTTATCTCTGTTGAGGTGTTCCACAAAGAACGGGTGGAGAACTTCCATTTTAACTTTTCTCTAGAAAATCAGATCCATAAAGAAGGGGAGTACATCCATGACAAGTAAGTCTCACTGTGTGACGTTCTGATGTCGGAGGAAATTGAGTTTCAGATTTGAGGTAGAGTGGTACGGATATACGGATACATGTCTTCTCAATTTGGCGTGTGTGAATCAAAGGGGGGGGGGGAGGAACCTCGAGGAAGCAAGGGGTAGAGGTGGAGAAGGTGCAGCAGTTTAAGTACTTGGAGTCAGCTGTTCGGAGCAACAGGGAGTGTGGAGAAGAGGTGAAGTAGCGAGTGGAGGAGAGTGTCGGGAGTTATATGTGACAGAAGAGTAGCGGCAAGAGTGAAAGGAAATGTTTACAAGATGGTGGTGAGAGCAGCTCTGCTGGATGGTTTAGTGACAGTGGCACTGACCAAAAGACAGGAGGCAGAAATTGAGGTGGCAGAGCTAAAGTTGTTCTTTGGGAGTGTTGAGGATAGACAGGATTAGAAACGAGGATATCAGGGGGACGGCCCAGTTTAGACGTCTCACCTCAGAGAGGTGAGATGGAGATGGTTTGGACCCGTGAAGAGGAGGGATAGTGGATCTATTGATAGAAGGATGGATGCTGGAGATGGAGCTACCATGCAGTAGAAAAAAAGAGAAGGCCAAAGAAGATGTTTCTGTATGTGGTGAGAGAGGACATGCAGTTGGTTTGTGTGAAAATGGAAGAAGCAGAAAACAGGGCAAGATGGAAAAAGATGATCAGCTGTGGCCACCCCTAAAGGGAACAGTCGGAAGAAGAAGACTCTTGTTCATCTGCTGGATATAATGAAACCGCCATTGTTAATTATTCCTGGTTAAATCTAATCAATATTAGCCGGAACATTTGATTGAGAGATTGATTCTTAGATAACTCTTCTATTAAAAAAAACTTGCTGGATGAAATTATTTTTTTTGATTTAGACTCACATATTCACCATTAAGTTGGAAATATAAAACATTCACACAATAAAACTCGTAAAATAATTAGTAAAGTTCTTGGGTGAATTTACCACATTTATGTCCATTATTGAATGCAGCACAAGGAAGAGTAGGAGTAATAGCTGCTGAAGGTTCAAAAGCATCCAAATGCATGAGGGGGTGTTTAGAGCGCATTCTTTTACCAACTGAATCAACATTTGACATAATTAAAGTATAAAATACCTGCAAAATAAACGATGCTTTCAGCTTTTATTGACAAAGATCAGACTAATATCATGAGCTATCTGGAAACAGTGGAGGACGACAACCGAAGACACCACCACTTTATGGGTCTGTCAATCATCTCATTCTCAGATCTGTCATCATCAGAAACCATGTTCTGCATGCTGTGTTTTCTTCTTTGTGATATCAACCGTTAGCTATATGTCTGCAAACCATCACTTTGTTGCATATGCTAATGGTCAGAGCTAAAGAGTGTCGCATTGTGAAGGCAGTAAACCTGGAAAGGCTTATGGAGGCTTCACACTTACATGCTGTTGTTCTGTGTTTATGCAAGAGTGAACAAACCCCCAGACTTTGTTTAACAATCCTCAAACCCAGTTCCTCTTAGCTCAATGCTAAAAATATGCTGTGCATGAAGGTGAGGGCAGCAGTGGAGGGAAGGAAGCCAATGCAGAACAAGCTGTTGAGGGGCTTTGTAAGCCGTCCTAGGAAGCGGGGGATGATGGCGGACACAAGTCTACCTCGGCTGCCACTCAGGTTTTAAGAGTCACCGCTCAAAATACAGTTTTGACTTCAGTTTTCATAGTTTGGATTTCAAGTTTGACCTTGTTTGTTAGCCTTTCTATGCACAGACAGTGAGTTGTAAGCCATCTATGATGCCTGCCTTCAATAATTCAGGGGTTCGCAGTGCTTTTCTTTCTATTTCCAGTGCTTTCTGTTTGTCTCCCGTTGTATTGCCACTGCATCTGGGCCACTTCTGATCCCAGTTAAGTATCAAAGTGTTGAGCTTAGAAGAAACTCAGGAACTGGGCTTACTAATGTCCTATAACAAAGTGACTGGGGGTATCTTCAAATGTGCTACACCTCTGCCCGAGGTGTTTATATACAGTATGTAAGACTTCTGTATATGAGGTGACTTCTTTGATTTCTGCAGAAACAAACAGAATAGACAAACCAACAACAACATTAGAACTAAAGGGGCTTTCACACCTACCTCGTTTGCTCCAAACATTTGGATTCAGCCAGATCCCTGTCCAACAAAAGATGTTGGTCCAGATTAAATCGAACCATGATTTAGTTTATCCACAGTGTTAAAGCTCTATTTTGAATTCTTCGTAGTACTAAGTAAGTAAGTTGTCACTTAATCAATGTCAACAAGATGAAGGTATGTCATCTTGCAGTTGATAAGGGAGGGATGCAGCTTGATGATGCCGATAGGATGAAGGTACTTCAAGAAAAGTTAATCGGTACTTTCAATAAAAATCCAAACCCTGGTTTGGATTTTCAGGTGTGAAAGTTCTCTAAAATCACTTCTATTGCATAAAGGCTCAACCGAAATATCAATGCGACATTTTAGTTTTTGCTTCGATTACTTGTTTCACTTTTCACAGGCTGAAGTAAAATACTCTTTTAGGGACTAAAAGACTTATATCTGTCACATTTGGGGTAGAAATTAGTTAAATATCTAACAGGGCACACTTCTCCTTTGCAAGATTCACCTGACAGGTGTGGCATATGCACGGTGTTAAATTCCTGTCAAAGGGTTGCATGCAAACCAAACACGTTTTACATTCACGTTCAAAAAACAATCAAATTCGCAAATACGAAACGCGATTCACATACAAATGCCTTGTGTTACACAAATACATAACGTGTTCTACAAACAAACAAAACATGCATATAAATGTGCCTGATTCAAAAGGAAACAAGATGTAATTTGTAAAAAAAAACAGAAAATGTCCTAGTGACGTGTGTTACTAGTAAAAATGTGCAACTTGAAGTACAAACAAATCGATCTTACAGCCATAAAAGAATAAAAACCTAGCCTGACTTTTGGCACATCTCTCCACACCACTACTTGCAGACAGACGTCCTCAGATTTATGAACAGGTGCTATGTAGTTATTTGTTGCACCTTCCACTTCAGCACCCTGTTCAGCCCACTGAATCCACAGCTCCGCCCCCAAAAAGAACATCTAAGGACTCAACGGAACAAAAGCCTCAATAGTGGACAGTTTCAAGAGAGCTACTCACCACAATGTTGCGTCGCCACACCAAAAGGCTCATTATCTTATTATATTTTACATGCTGCGAAATGTTTCGTCTGCAAAGTTGAATGATCTGTAAGATATGCCAAGACCTTTGCTCTCTGTTTGAAATTTCATGCAAATCTGTCCAGTACTTTTTCTGTAATCTTGTTACAAACAAACGAACAAGCACGGGTGAAAACATAACCTCCGACCTTGGCAGAAGTAACCTGCTTTAATAATTCCTACTTGTTGAATAGTACTTTATCAATGACCATAATTAATGCCTCCTCTGTGGACCATTGGCCCTGCGGTGTCCCCCAGGGGTCAATCTTTGGCCGCTTACCGTTTATGTTCAGTCAACAGATTCACATTTTTAAATAAGAATAATAATAATGACGGGAAATGACTTCAGTTGAGCAGAACATTAAAGGGTTAAAATCTGAGACAATCAGTATTATGAACCCATAAAAATAACTCCTAATATTTTACTTCAGCTTGTAAAACATGGAAACTAAAATGAAAATGTTGATATTTTTCTGATATGTTGGTTGTGGGCACGACTGGTGGCCATCATCAGATGACCGAACTTCATTTTGTCCTTTCTGATTCTGTACTGTCACAGAAATAGAAGTGAGTCCATGTTTTCTTTGCCTGTTGGTTTGTGCTTGTGTTCCATCCCACACCCATAGGTTCATCAGTATAGAGATGAAGTCAGTCAAGTTTGAGGACTCACTCTTTGAAGACTGTCGCTTTGAGGACATCAAGTCCACAGACACGGTGTTTGAGAACTGCACCATCCGGTCCACAGTCTTCTACAACACAGGTGGGTTCAGCTGGAGCAGGAACTCGGAGGAATTGCAGCTCCATTGTGGAAAATAAGAGTTTGGATACTACTGACTCATCAGGGTCCGTTGGATCACTGGCTCCATCTTCACCTAGTTTGGCTACAAACACTGGGGCCAAGATGGGAGGAACTGGGCCCCTTGTGAATGATGACATATTGCTCCTGAAAAACCAGAAAGGTGAACCCTCTGTTATCTCAGATGGTGAAAAAAGCCTTCTAGGTTTTCTGGTCTATCCACATCAGCACATAGTGACTTTTTCCGGAGTTTCTGCTTATTCTTTCGCTAAACTCGTGATGCTTTCGCTAAACTCATGATGCTTTCCAAAATCACAATACATTTACAATTCTCCACGGCCTCTACTGAAGACTAACTGCAAGAGCGTAAAAAGTCTTTAATGTTTTTTTCCTTTTTTTCATAAATGTCTAGGTCTTGCCGTGAAAAGTGAATGTCAGAGTACCGTTAGATTTCTTAAAGGTGCAGTGTGTAACATTTAGTGGCATCCGGTGGTGAAGGTCCTCAGCTCTTCCCTCTTTGTCCAAAACTTCGAGAGTATGGGGGTTATTTAAGTGCATAAATGTATAATAAAATTCTTTGTAAAACTGTAGGTTGAATCCCCGTTCCTCAGAGATGGCGCAGCGTGCATTTGGTGCACCTCCCCAACCCACCATGTTGAGGATGATGTCCTCGCAGCAAATGTAACAATTTTCTAAAATGGAATAAAAGAATTCTTGCAACCCTGCTGCAGTCCAAATACTGATCTAAATGCAAATCATTTTGGAAATAAATATGAATAAATGAATACTAATATTAACTTGGTTTAGATCCCGATTTCTTCCTTTAATAAATAACATTAACTCAATCTTTATTTATATTGCGCCAATTCACAACAACAGTTATCTCAAGGGGCTTTCCAGAAAGAGCAGGTCTAGACCAAAGTCTTTATGCTAGATTTCTCATGAATAATTCCACCTGATTTAATTGCATAATATAGGAGGTGAAGATTACAGTTAGAATAGAATATCATCTGCGTAGAAGGATTAATGAAATCTCATTATGCCTACTGTTGTCTGCAGACCTGTGGGAGGAAAAATTCATCGGCTGCAGGATTGAGAATACCTCCTTCGAGCACAATAAACTTGGCTGCCACCTGGACACATTTGAGGAGAACGACATCCTCATTTACCTGGTCAGCTTTCTGGGGAGTCTGGCTGTGTTGCCAGGCAACATCATATCCGCCTTGTTCATGGAGAAGATCGGCAGGGTCAAGATTATAGGTGAGTTTAAAATTTGATAGCCTTCAGTCCCATCCTGTGTGTCGATAGGAGGGTTTGCTACGAGGGCCCAGATGTGCACTACAAACATACATGACGGACGAAAAAAAGACCAGATGTGAACATTTTACTGAGGGTGAAGCAAATTAACATTTAGTGAAGCACAAACAGAAAAAAAAAAATGCCAATGATTGATTGGCAAAAAAAATTATAATTTTGTCATTTTTATCAATGATTTACCTATTTACATTAATTCAATAAAAAATAAATCTAGTTAGTTAGTTCTTTTTTATGAGCTTTAAATATCTGGTGGTGCTTCAGAGGCTAGAATGGATTGAGATCTCTAGATCTAAGCAGATTAGCCTCATTAGGTTCAAGCCCATATTGAAACGCCTTGATGCGGTTTGGTTTCTTCTGATTGCTTTTTCAATGTCAGCATTTCATCAGAATTAAGTTATGGTCATTTGAATGAGCTCTGCAGTTCGTTTCCAGCCCACCAGGGGGAACCACATCACACACTTTGGAATCAGTGTTTTTTAGATGATGAGTCAGGCAGATTCATCAGATACAGATTGTTGAGAATTATGTTGTCAATGTTGAATTTATTAAATGAAAGTATTATAAATTAAGGGTAGGAATTTGTTCAAAAATTCTACTCTATAAACTTAAAATATCTCCAATTACCAGGCGTATTTGCGTAACCTTAGTTCCTATGGACAGGTAAGACCTACAATGATTCATCTGCAGTATCCGAAACAATGTTCCTTTAACTATGTGTGAGTAATCTGTGATTAAACACCAACAATAAATATATTTCTATCCTCTTGATTATTTTTTTTCCTTTGACAGAAAAGGCTCGAACATCATTATATTACAGTAAGACCATGAATTTGCTCAAAAACTCTTTGATAACTATCAGATTTGATGTAAATACAGCTAAGTTCATGTTATTCTACACAGTTTCTGTTGGATAGGACCAGGAGGACTCTCCATTTATAAATTAAATGTATTATTATTATTATTATTTAGACCAGGTGGATAGACAATAATTAGACAAAATTGCAATTTCGATTCCAGAGAACAATTGTGGCTGCAAAATACCCCCTATGCCCACTTAGGTGAAGCTATATGCAGTTACTACTACCTTTGGCTGGACATAAAAAATAATAATAATAATAAATTAATGTTGTATTAAAAAAATCTAGCAGGCAGAAGCCTAAGGAGCTAAACTTGGTGTCAAAAATCCACCTGGTGGTTGTAGTACCACATAAAAAAAGCGGGGGGACCTTTTCTATGAAAAATGTTAGTTCAACAACTTTTCCTATTAAGTGAACATTTCAATTTTCGAAAATGATTGTCCCTCCATAGTATGATATCCCCTATGATAAAATCACATACACATTGAGAGGTTTTAGCGCAGTGGGTGGAGCAGTCTTCCCTCAACCAGGAGACCAGGGTTTGAGCCCAGCTACTGACCAATAAGCCTTGGGTCCTTGAGTAAGACCCTGAAACCTCAACTCCCCGGGAGCTTCACAGGGGCGGAGATACATTTCACGTGTTAAATAAAGGAAAGATCATTATTATTATTATTACTCAACAAATGCATTGAGTTTTTCCAGTGAGATGGGGGCGAGAGGTTAATATCACCAGGTATTTACTGACTCCCGCGCTTTGTTTGAGGACATTTAGCATCTTACACATCTCAGTGATTAATTAAATCAGACTAGTTCAAGCTTGTTGGTTTTCTTTCTTTATTATTGTCTTTATACGTGTTTTTCAGCTAGTTTGTTCTCTTTTGTTTTGTCTTTACTTCAGTCAGACTCGTATTTGTCATATTGGATGTTATTGGCACCAGTTTAAAAAAGTTCCACAGACTGAAATAAAATGAACTGAAGGAATTCTGTGACCTCCTCAGGTGGATCCATGCTCATATCAGCGGGCTGCACCTTCTTCCTGTTTCTGAGTTTCAGCCAGGCAGCAATCATCGCCCTGCAGTGTCTGTTTTTTGGCGTCAGCGTTGCGGCGTGGAATGGCATCCAGGTGGTGACGGTGGAACTTTACCCCACCTCTAAAAGGTACCAAAAATACTTACGAACAACTATCCAGAATAGAAATCAGACTACTGGTGTTCACAGGCTGGTACTTCTGTGTCTCGCAGGGCGACGGCGTTCGGCGTGTTGAACGCTCTGTGCAAGCTGGCGGCGGTGATTGGCAGCTCCGTCTTCAGCAGCTTTGTGGGCGTCACCAAAGCGGTGCCGATACTCCTGTCATTCGTTGCGCTGGTTAGCGGCGGATACGTCGCCCTCAAACTGCCCGACACGCGCGACAAAGTCTTGCTGTGACATCACCGATCCACCTGGCGAGGCCAAAACATGTCCGCTTAATGTTGGAAGTAGATTTTATTTTCAAGTGGAAGCACGAAAAAACAAAAACCCGCCATGCTAATGTTTGTTTGTTTTCCTGGTGAACTGGTGAACTGGCCTTTTTATGAATGAGCTTCAGTTTCTGAGCAATCACAATCCAGAAACCCTGTAATAATCCATTAGTCTGTGGCACCATGTTAGATTTACTAAACAACCAGTAAGACTGGTCGCCTGATCGTCTGCTTCCTCCTACCAGTAGGTGCATGATTGATGGGAGTAACATCAGGAGGAACACAAATGTTTTACGTGGAGGTGCACCGATTGGACACCGATTGGCCATGATCGGTGCACTGTTTATATATAAACATATATTGGATGTTTATAAAGTCTTACTCTCCAATTAAGATTTTTTTTTTCACGCAGCGCACGCAATTACTTCTTTTTAATCGAATATAAGAATTCCTTGCTGATTTTCAATCATAACATTTAATCCGTTGGATTAGGAGGTCATTTTGCATGAATCTTAAAGTTAAAGCTGCTTTCAGAGCGATGCAACATTTCTGAGCTGTGAGAAAATAATTCAGGGGATTTATCGCCACCTCTTAAAACCATAAAATAAAAATGTGTAATCTATTGATTTAGATCAATTTTGTAGATTAGAAGCCTTGATCTGATGACTTAATAATGTTTGTAAGTACAGCAATTTATTATTATTAGTCATGAAGTCTCGCCTAAATTACATCCCCCAAAATAAATTTAAAATAGCTCCCATCAAAATAGCTCCTGTAAAACTGCTATCAGGTGTATTTGCATAACCTTGGTTTCTGTGGACAGGTAAAACCTAAAATGATTAATTTTAAGTGTCAATAACATTGTTCCGGTTACTTTTGTGGCTATTCTGTCCTTATTGGTTTTTATTTACATTAAAAGAGCTTTAACTATATATTACAGTAACACCATGAAACAAAGAAATCAATGGATTTACTCAGAAAGTCTTTGATAACTACCAAATCAAAGTGGATAGAAATAACACGAAGTTCATATTAATCTACTCAGTTTTTGTGGGATAGGACCAGGAAGACTCCGTTTGGCACAACTTGATAGACACGGATCCAAAATGTGTCAAAATTGTATTTTGAACCCAAAGATTTTTTTTTGCCTGCAATTCCATCTATGTCCACTAGATGTCCACTGTAAGCACATCCTACAACCTTCAGATGTGACATAAATCCAAGTTTTTATTGATACCAAGCGTTGTGCACAGACAATAGCCAAAACTAGGTTGAAGCTAGATTATGGGCCTTCAGATGAGAAGGAGTTTTTTTTTAGAGCTTTAAGATAAAATTGAAATCAATTAACTTTCTAACCTGTTTTTTTCTGAAATAAATTCTACTAAAGGAATGAGGTTGACCGAGTTCTCAGTTTCGATATGGTTAAATGATGCTATTCCTGCTTTTGGAATATTATCACACATCTACCATTATTAAGCTACTATACTTTGAAAAAGACATAAATAGGGGAAATGCCTCTGAAGACATTCTGATTAATGCACCATATCATTTAATCTGTCTACTAAAAACATGAAATTATATTATTTAATGACATAACATGAATAATATTGTCTTTTTTTTATTCGTTGTTTGTTTTTTGAGCTTAAACATTTGTGTGTAGAGTGTAAGTCATTGTAAAGCTGTGTTTAAACACAAGTATTCACAGATTCACTCCAGTTTTATTCGTGGAATGACACAAATTCGCTGTTTTGTTTTTTTTGTCTGATCAAGGTTGTTGTCCTGAACAATGTCAAGGTTATTCCTGCGCCAGTATTACATGTTGGGGTTTTTGTGTTTTCTCCATTCACTGTGAAAAACCAACCGGCATGATTGACCACTCTGACTGATTGGCAAAATATGCCTACCGGCACCGACCAATCGGCGCACCTCTAGTTTTATATGACACTTTTATTCTTTGAATCAAAAAAAGCATGAAATCCTCAGGATCCCTGTCCATGGGTGTGCTTCATAGAAAACATGAAAAGCTTGAGTTGAAGCTGTATGACCTGTTCTGTACGTCCGTAAAGCGTTGTTTGTGCAATTTGCCTAATATGTAAATCCAACTGTGTTAGTCACCACAGAAATTCCACCAATCAAAATCTGTACAAGACTCATCAAACTGTAAATGTTTTTAATATTCGGTTTATGTTTATATTTCTTCAACATCCACCACTGATGATTTGTCATTTTCTTTATCAACACCAGGGCTACGTTCACATTACAGGTTCCAGTCTGGATTTGTGCTCAGATCAGATTTTAGTTGTCCCGGCCACTCATTGCTACAGCGACCTGTATATAGTTCTAATAAGAACACATTTGTTCTCCGAAACAACACAATGAAATCCTTTGACACAAATGAGTATCAACAATAAAATATGTGTGAGTTGCGCCGGTTGATGATAGTCAAAATAATTCATAATTAAGATTTGGAATTTTTATCTAACGTATTCACATGTCGGTTAACTCGATGAATACGTTCCCTGATGCATACGCTGATAAACTGTCAGTGAAGGGATGTACGGTAACCCGGCTCCGCCCTGTCTGACAGCATTAGTCGGTAGAGCAACACAGATAATGATGTTTGGACCAAAAAGAAGTATAGTGTCCTTCACTCCAAAATAATCACACTTTAGAGTATGGGGTTTTTTAAGAACAGACACCAGGCACATTAAATCACGAAGGATACCGTTCCATGGGCTACTGAGGATCATAGTAGCTTTAAAACCTAATAAAAACCCTCAACTAGAAAGTACTCAAGAGGGTGTAAACCTCCGCCATGGCACAACAGTTCCCCGGTCAGACATTATTGGGATCAGAATCAATTAGATGGCTTTATTTAGGAAAAGTTCATGCAGATTTCTCTATTATTGTCTGAGTTATTTCCAGCCTCTAAATCTACCAACGACTCCAACAAACCCTCTGACTACATCTTAAATACTACTGTAGCCCGTCGTCTCCTGTGCTCTTCCACTTCAGCGTCTCTTTCCTGCCCACTGAGCTTTTGAAACTGTTTATAATAAATAATAATAAAAAAAAACCTTGCTTAAGAGTAAGGGGTTCGCGATGGAGCTCTAGGGGACACCACAAGTCAAAAGGGCAACCAGAGAGGAGGCATTAACCGTGGCTACTGAGAACGGGTTTTTTTTTCAGGCATATTAAAGCATTTGAGGATTTACTAAAGACATTTATTAAACTTCATGCATTCTTGAAAAAATTCTAACAAAGATCAACGAGCTAAACTAATTCAAATTGACTATTTTCCGGGAAATAGAAAACTTCACAATGAAAAAAGTCAGATTTGTTTTACTGTTGAAAAATAGTCTTGACCAAATGATTATTAATTTTTGGTCAGTTTGAGTGTCTTGAGATATTAAATTAAAAACTGCCCCGAAGAAATAAAATATGCAATAAAATAATTTTTCCATGGTGTTTTTCATTGTTAGTGTTAAAACAATGTATAGTAATAATAATAATAATACATTTAATTTATAATGCATATTACATTTGGATCAGATCTCAAAGTGCTACAAAGTAAAAGCAGATAAAAGCATCAATAAAAAATAAAATAATAACTATATAAAAACCTGAGCAAAAAGCAGCAATGTTAATTAAAGTTATAGGTTCTGCTAAAAAGGAAAGTTAAGTCCTTTTTTAAATGTGTCAGTCGTCTGTGGAGCCCTCAGATGGTCAGCGGAGGCATTCCACAGACGAGGGGCAGTGGAATAGTGAACGTAAATAGGCATTAGACTGGCTAAAATCTGATTGGTACGGCCTCCCCCTGATGATGTGGATGTAGCCAACTGGTGACGACGGATGTGTCTGATTATCCTTGCAGAGTTTGCTAAATGTGTATTTGTTACTTGTGGTTTACAAGTAACAAATACACATTGGGGTAAATGTGAGTCTCATTTTTCTCTTGTTGTTTGTTTGTTATCTCCAGGACAAAGCGCAGAGTTGATAGAGACATCTGATGTTAGATCCACAGTGGGATGATTTTGTTTGACTGTACTGAACATCCTGAAAACTTTGTTTTGTTTGAAACTGTTTGGATGTCATTTCTACCATGAAAATGTTACTTGTGTCTCATATTAGCACGAAGGAGTCTTTCTTCATCCAGCTACATCACCCCTACTTTATTCTCTTGATTTTAAGTATTTGTTTCTGCAAGAAAACACACGAACAAGCCTAAAAGTTAAGCTTAGTTATGTGAAAAAGTATTGGACCCCCTCCTGGTGCCTCCAATTTGTGTGCTTTTCTCAGACGAGATGGGTTGGATCTGAAAACAAAATTTCATTTAAAACGACCAGAATAAACACAAAATAAAAGTTTTAAATGATCATTTTATTTGACAAAGCAAAAAGTTATCTGAGACCTAAATCACCTGAAATTAACATCTAGATGTTCCACCTTCAGCAGCAACAACTGCAACCAAACACTTCTGATAACTGGAGATAAGCCTCTCACGTCACTGTGGTGGAATTTTGGCCCAATCTTCTTTGCCAAACTACTTTAACTTACAGGCTGATGACCTGACATTCTCCATCTGTGTTTTCTCAAAAGCATCTCTACAACATTACTCTGCCACCTCCATGTTTGACTGCAGGTCTGATGTTCCTCTAATGGAATGCTGTGTTTGCTTCACACCGTTTGGAATGAGACCCCTGTCTTCACACAGATCGACTTTCCACTTATCAGTCCAGAGAAGATTTCCCATAAGCTCTGGGGGTCATCAAGTTTTTGGAAAATTCAGAGGAGTCCTCATGTTCTTCTGGGTCAGCAGTGACTTTTCCTCTCCTTTGCCGAGTGTCTTTGGAATCGTGGAGCCATGAACTCTGACCTTTTTTCTTTGGATCTTCTGTGACTCCCTGAATGATTCTTCACCGTGCTCCTGGATAGTTTTGGAAGGCGGTCCACTTCTGTCAAGGTTCACTGTTGTTCCAAGTCTTCCTCATTTGTAGATAATGTGTCTCACTGTGGATCTGTGGAGTCGTTGAACCTCAGAAACAGATATGGAACCTTTCCCAGACTAATGGAGTGATGATGTGAATGAACAGGGCTGGTAGTGATCAGTTCTGGGTGGTCACACAGACCCAGTTGGTATTAGGGAACCTTTAAATTAAACTATCATTCAAAACATATTTGTTTTACTCAGGTTGTTTTATGTTAAAGTCCCTTTGAATAGCCAACACAGTTTTAATCTGAGATACAGTCTGCACGCCCGTCTGGCATATCCAGACTTCTGTTAAGGGCTCTACAAACCCACGTTTCATTAATTCCACAAAGGAACCTACAGAATTGCCGACTTCACCTTTCTTCTCTAATAGTACCTACAATCTGCGATGACCATTTGGATTAAGTCTTCCTTAATGAGATGTACTTCAAAATTTAACAGACAACGAGGTCGTTTGTAAGATTCATCATCATGTTGTTTGGTTTCCTCTTACATGTGAAAGGCACATCAGGTAGTTGGACAAATCTGGATGAAGTTAGGTTCATGACACACAGTTTTCAGGTTGGATACTTCTTTATCCAAATTTCCTAACCCTAGCTTTTGTCTATTGCCAGAATCGTTTCTGAAGGAAGTATTAGCTTGAGCTGGGAATGTGAGATACTTTGGTTCAAATGGTTGTCATCAGACTCTTTTATATTTAATTCTACTGCTTGCAGCATGTTTTGAATATCTCTCTGTGTCAATGTCTGTGTAAGTGTCAATAACTAAACTAATGGTTAGCCTTAGCTTAGCCATCTGGAATCTGAGACCATTTACGCATTAATTCTAACCCCAACGTTTTAAATACTACCTTAAACTAGTCCTACGCTCTTGTCCCTGACAGCCTGGGTCTATCCCTGTAAGGCCCCCAATCCCCTGCGTTATAGAAGCAGCCCCCGTGATTGAACTCCTAGTATTAAATGTGAGGTTATGTCCAAAGAACAGTGATTTTCTTTAAAAGCTCCCCCTAGTGAGTGAAATACGAACTGTTGGAGTATAATATGATAGATCCCCTTAACTCGATTCATATGCATCAAATTTGGACTAAATTCCACTAATGGTTGAGAAATGTTCCCCGAAAATGTTTTGAAATAAAGCCCCCCCTAGTTGCAGAGATGTGCAACTGAGCATTCCCAAAATAGATCCAGTACTTCCTCTCACTACGATCTACATTTTGAAAATGATCTGTGCAGTAGTTTTTTAGTTATAGCACCAACACAAAGGATCTGCGGCCAATGTAACGATAAGAATTCCATAATATCCCCGGCTATTCAGGGAGAAGATAATGTTCAGCGCGCCGATGGTTGGTACTGTTTTGTGTGGTTCAACATCCCCTTCTGTGATAGAAGCATGTAGGGTTAGGGATCGCACTGCAGTGACTTCAGGATCCAGACGGTAAACTAAACCCTTTTTTTCGTAAAAACTTAATTTTAGCGGAAGGCTAGCACTCAATAGAATCAGCCCAGTGCAAACCTCGTCTTAGAGAGATCCATTCCTACCATCAAAACCAGCCCTGGATTTCTGTACCGGGAGGGAAAGCTAAGGTCCGTCAGTGTGAGAGCATGATGAGCGTGTCCAAAAAGTGATTTTTTTTTGTTTGATGTACAGTATTACCAGTGTTACGATAATACCAGTGGAATGACTTTTGACCATTGTGTGTGTTTTTATTCATTCATGTCTTTGTTAGTTCTGGTATCTGTCTGAAAATGCTGTAAAGCAGAAATCTCAAGCCATAATTTGTTCTTTATTTGAATATTTTAATCAAGTCTCATGTGCAGAGATGTTTCATTTAATGTCGGTGTGTAATTGTGGCTGTGACAAATCAGACTAATAAAATGACTTCATCAGTGCACATTGGTTCTCATTAAAATACATCACAGCTGACTTCAGATATCTAGGTCATGGAAATCTGATCACTCATGACATCACACCGTATTTCAATGATTGCAATATATCCATCATAACTCTGAAGATGAACTCAGCACAGCGTCACCGTGGAGGTCTTTTGATGTGTCACTCCCTTAAACAGATGAGATGGTCACGGATTTGACTTCCTGTCTGACACCAGTTATTAGAACATCTACTTAAAGAGCTCCTTTATGTAGAAAGAATTCAGTTTAGGTGGTTCTGTCCTCTGATTAGGGTCAAAAAGTCTCCAAAGCCTCGCTTTGGAGGCTTTCTGGAGGCTAGGTAGGCAGGGTCAATTAGAAGGAGACCCCGGGGTGGAATCAGAGCTTGCTGGAGGGACAAAATATCTCATCTGGCCTGGAAGGATCGCCTCAGGATGAGCTGGTGTGCTTATAAGGATTTTAACTCATTAATTACCACTAAATTCACAGTATTATTGTTTATTAACACATTTGACTTATTTGATTAAATCATTTAAAGTGATTAACACTGAGTATATGGTCACCGGGTTCGTAAATGAACATTTTGTACTGAAGTTGTTGTTGGAAGCTGGAAAAATGGGAAGCATAAGGATCTGAGGACCAGACTGTGATGTCTCGAAGACTGGGTCATGAATTATAGCCATAGATTAGGCATTCAATCTGGTCCGAATGAAAACAGTGGGCAAAGGTAACTACAATAACTCTGAAAATATTATAATCAAAGTACATTGTTATTGTTAAAATCCACTCAATGCCCAACCTGGACCACTTTTCACATATCAACCACTCCTTTCCATTTCCTGTCTGTATGCTGGTTGGTGGCAACCGGGGAAGCATTGTATTTTAAACGTCCCTCTACCAAGGAGTTCCCAGACGAGGTATGTAGTCTTTCCAAAAAACTCAATAGATGTTTCGCGGTCAGGTTTTCGAGCGAATCACAGCACCGAGACGGCCCTGGTTAAGGTCTTCAATGACATCCGATAGGACAAAGTCGCACAGGCAAAGATCGCTTTGTGTTTTTTTGTTGGACATATATATATATGTATATATCCAGATCAGTCCTCATCATTTGCATGGAAGGCTAGTGCTGATGGCCCTGCACAGGACTTCAGTAAAGCTGGAAAGATGCTTAAAGAATCGAGCTTCCTAGCTTCACGAGTCATTAGTGAGTAAAAACTGATGCAAATGTAATTTTCATAGCAGCAATAAATAAATTACCACCCCACCCTATGCTTCCTTATGAAGGAACTGAGAAAACACTCCTTCCTCCTAATCCTCATAAGATTAAAAGACTGTTCCTTTACATTTCTCTGCCACCAATCAGCATCCCCCCCCCTCACCGACAAGTATTTACATAACCGATCCCTCTCTGTAATCCCAGCATCCCATCCCCACACTGACCCCCTCACTCGCCCCCTCCTCCTCACCTAGTGGGGCACCTTTATCTGCAGATTACTATGACATAGGTGTCATGACCTCTTAGACTTAATCTCTGAGTTTAATGTTTGATCACTCTTAAACAACAGCTGAACAACTGGATTATGTTAGCGAGCATTTAGAAATGTTTAGCTCTGTGCGCATGAGTGCACACTTATGCTATTTTTCTTCAGCAACATTTTTATGTGTGTGTGTACTCTCCCAGTATTTAACGGGATATGGGTTCATGCCTTGAAGACACAGAAATATTTAGACAAAAGCAGTTAAAAAATATGTGATTGAAGCCAAGGACCTAAGTGGAATAAAATGTTTATAATAGTTTTGTCAAACCCTTAAAGGAGCATACCTTCGAAACTAAAGAAAAGGTCGCCTACAGAGAGTGACAACTAAATGACGACTATCAGAGGGTCTAAAATATTTTCAATAGTGGTTAATCTTAGAAGCAGGAAAAAGAAGGGTTCTCTGACACCTACCTGATGGCATGAGAGAGGATTCACTTGCCAGACCAACCAGAAGAAACTGGTCGCCTTCTGCAGGAGATGCATGTCAAATTCTCCTGAGGGGCTGAGCCCCCTCTAAAGTTTAATCCCAGAATTACCCCTGACTCTTCTCCAAAACAGAGAGCAGCAGTGGGGGTTTGATGAAATGGATGAATGTTCTGTGCTTTCAAATTGTTCAGTTTCACTCTATTTTAATCTTTCTGTCATCTCTATCTAACTGTAAGAATTGTTTTTGATGAGTTCAGGTAACTGTTATGCAGAGTTTATGACAGATACATTCACTGTTTGTTGGGAGAAAGTTTGTTTCAACTACAACTGCAATCTAGAAAAACTACAACTTCCATAAATGTATCCAATTATTTATTTTTTCGTTCTCTATCTTTGATGGAAACAAACAGTTACCTTATTCCCTGTTTAGATAGATAGATAGATAGATAGATAGATAGATAGGTAGATAGATAGATAGATAGATAGATAGATAGATAGATAGATAGATAGATAGATAGATAGATGGTCAAATGATAATATTTGTGAATACTCATGCAGGCATGTGTTATATTTTGTGTATAACGATGTGAGACAATTCACATATTTTACAAATAGATTTTTGTATTAAGTCATAATATACTTGACTTTGCTTATTTAATACACCCAGAAGAGAATAGAATGGAATATAATAAAATTGAATAGTATACAATTGAATAGAATTCACGTATGTCAAATATATCCATTTTCTACCAGTTTAGTAGTCTAAATTTGACAAATTATTGTATCCTGTGACTTTTCTTAAAGTCCTTTAAGAAAAAAAAAGTAATGGCGTTGCCTCTTGTTATTGTTCATCCTTCTAGGCATAAAGTCACATGAGGCTCAGATCACCATTGTGTTAGTCCATTCTTTCAATGCTCGGAGATTTGGTGTTTTCAAGTGTTAAAGTTCTGTCCTGGCAGCCCCTGTGTTGCCTACCATGAATAAAATGGGAAGTTAATACATTGAGTTGTACATAATAAGGCTGAAACTTAAATAGAAATATATGTATTTTATGTAAATATGTCAGATGGAGAACAATCCTGATTTGATAATATCAATAAGAAGAGTCTGGCCCATCAAAAAAATAAAAAAATCTTAACTTTTCATCTGAATAATACAAGAATTAGGCTGTATAAAATGAACCGGAATGCGCCAAAATTCACCATTAAGGAAAAATTATTCTGGAGAGAATGTCCCCATATCCCCCTAGCGTTGCTGGTACATACTTCCGATAACTATTTTCAGTTAGCCTGTTGATTTAATCTCTTGGGAGCACACTGAAAAATTTGAGTACTCTGTCCATCACAGGTCTGTATGGTCCGTGATTCGTGCAGAGCGCGTTCCCGCGGCAAACTTCAACAACTGTGCGCGCTCCCGAGCAGCTGGTACTTAAGGCCTAGCGTGTCGATTCTGCTAGAGCAGACTGAATGAGTTCACCGAATAGACCCACCACAGACGGAAAAGAGGGATTATCTCTCATCACAAGTCCACCCTTTAACGTGCACTGAGCTGAGGGATATTTCGTCCGAGGTAAGCGACTGTACTGTTAACAACTACTCGTGTGTTTGGAAAACAACACCCTGCTAGACTGTAGCCTCCTCCGTTAGCTTAGCTGCAGCTGGTTGTTAGCTGCTCTGGGAAAAGACGCTAGCTCGTCGTTACTTTGCTCGCTGTGTTGACGTAGAAAAATGGCGGAAACGTGTTGTTAACGTTAAACGAGACGTTTACCAAGACGGGGAGTTGTTGGTTTCACTGCTGGCTAACACAGCGACTCTTGTATGGCTACTCATCAATGCAGCTAGCAAGCTAGCAGGTTAAGGGATGCTGCTTTACGGCAGATAAGGCCGCGAGTGGAACAGTTGTTGCGGGATAGGCCGGTCCATACGAGTCCCCTCCGGCCTCCAGAGCTGACTAGCAATGGATAAGATGACCATTGCATTGTCGGTGGAACGAAATGGTTGAACTGGCCATGACATTGTTGGTGGATGAGGTGGTTAGTTATGGTCATTCTCATCATGGCAGTGTTGGTTGAACGAGATGATTGGGAATGGTTAGTTTCATCATGTTAATGTTGGTGGAGCGAGATGGTTGTTTATGGTTTAACTCAGAATGGTAGTGTTGGTGGAAAGAAATGTTGTTGTGAAACCCTTCATGGCAGTGTTGATGCAATGAGATGTATAGTTATGGTTGAGCCGGTCCCGGCAGCGCTGGTGGAATGTGATGGTTCTAGTTAAACTCATCGTGACAGTTGGTGGAATGAGATGTTTGGTGTTGGTGGAATGAGATGTTTGGTGTTGGTGGAATGAGATGTTTGGTTATGGTGGAACTGGGTTATGGCAGTGTTGGTGGAAGGAGATGTTTAGTTATTTAGTGAGATGGTTACTTATTCTAAAAGTCATCATTGAGTTTTGAGGTGGGACCATGTCCTGTACTCAAACTACACCAGCCAAGTGCAAGTTGGGTCTACGACCACACTAACCAATGCAGCCACCAAATGGGCCATTAACATTGTTGAAGAACAGGGTCTTAAAGGCGTAATTCACATAGGCTCAGCAGACCCGTAATACCAGTCGCCGGCGAGGGGGGGAGAACTCTTTAAAATTTAAAATTTTATGAATGTATCTGTTGTTGGGCTTTTAATTTGCAAATGATTCAAAGACGAGCTGTTCACTTTCAGTTTGTAGCAGGACAGTCCTTACCTCAGTGGTTGTATTCCTTCAGTTTAAAAATCATGACAGATGTGGCAAGAAAATCAATACCAGCATTTTTCCATGTCAACATTAAAACTGCGACATGCTCAATCGATATAAAAATAATACCACGGTAATTATTGTTTAATGCTAATTCATGTAATCGCTAAGCTTCACATATTCTTACAGCAACATTGTTTAGAACACATTACAGTGATGAGCTGTCATTCCATTGAAGCATGAGTCTTAACACAAAAAACATCTTTCTTGATGTTAGCAAATTTACCAGCATGTAGAATGGACCAGGCTCTCAAAAGCTAAGCTTACCAATGCTGTTCCTGAATGGGTCCCCATGGACCATGAGACCAGGGCTTGACGGTAGCTTGACTTTGGAGAGCCATCAGCCGAGCCAACCATGGGAAATGTTGTCTAAATTTAAAGACGAGCTGTTTACATTTACTGTATTTGTGTGATGTGATATGGCTGATTCAATTGGAATGTGTGAAAAAAAAGTCATCAAAAATATTCTGGATAACCATTAAAGTTGTCATTTGTTTTAACTCCCCCTGAAGTGCAATACAAATATTTTTCAGTCACAATGAATATGCCACAGGTGAAAATGGTTACTTTCTGTTTTTCACCAACCGTTAATGTACTTTTGCTGTTTGTGCAAGGGAAATGTGTGTTTGAGAGACAGGAAGAGGGCACACTGCTCCAAAACAGAAATGAGTATGTAGCAAGGGATGGTGTTCTTGTGGTGGAGTGCCACGAATAAAAGACTGTGTGGATCCTCACGTAGCTGGTAATATTTGGTGTGTTTTGTGATGTAGCATGACAAAGTGAATATGCTCATATAATCAGGATAAGGTATTAAGTGCATCAAGAAATTAATGGCAATTTTTACATGCTTCAGCCATTATGTTATAACCACCTGTCTGACGTGTTGGTCCTATCTTCCCCTGTTCCTGAAAGTTGTGAGGTGGAGCTCTGTGGATTAGACTTGTTTTTCCAGCACATCCCACAGAAGCTGTACTGGGTTGAGATCCAGGGTATCTGGAGGCCAACTTAACACCCCAAACGTGATCCTAAAACCATTCCTAAACCATTTATGCAGTTTGTCAGGGAGTATCCACATGGATGGTTAGATCCAAGGTTTCCCCGTGGAACATTGGACCAGCTACCCCGTTGCAGGGGGTGGCATGTCTTTGGAAGCCAACATTTTGCCCTGAAATCGGTCTGTTGGAGACAGTACAAATGGACATGAGGATTTGAGTGACTTTGATAAGGACCAAATTGCAATGGGAAGATATAGGAGTCGGAGCATCTCCCGATCTGCGACTCTTGTTGGGTAGTCACCGTCTGTATTGGTTGGTACCTACGAATCAATTGGTGATCTGGCAGCAGTGTCATGGGTGTCCCCGGCTCAATTTTGTCACTATACGGACCCCATTCCACTGCTGAAAGCCCTTAACATACGGTGTCCATATCTGAAAGACGTTCTCTTTTGCATTATGTGTGTGTGCGCGTTTCTTAACTGGGGGAAATTATGGTATGAGGATACATTAGGGGGGCGAAACTGTGTTTCCTAATGGCAGTGGTCTCTTTAAGCATGATACTGTAGATGTGGTTCAGGAATATTTGGATGCAGACAAGTTCCCCAAATCTCAACCCAACCCAGCATCTGTGGGATGTGTTGGATAAACAAGTCAGATCCATGGAAGCCCCACCTCACAACTTCTAGGACTTAAAGGATCTGCAGCTAACGTTTTTGTACCCAATGCCACAGCACAACTTTAGAAGTCTGTAGTCCATGACCTCACAGGTTAGAGCAGTTTGGCGGTTAGAAAAACGTGTCTACACAATAGTGTATTTGGTTTTTCCCACATGCCAAAGAAGAAAAGTAATGTCAGAAATGAGAAGTATCTGTGGCTAGTAGCGGCCCCTAGTATTTATTTACTTTTGCATATTGAGCAAATATGATGTATTCTGTTAGTTTCATGTTGATTCAACTCCATACAAGAGCTTCAACTGCAATACAACAAATGTTGGAGGCGGGAGAGGTGAACAGGACAGTATATATTTTTTAAGAACCTCTTCCCTCTTTACAAATTCCGTCATTGGTTTCAGGCCATATTTATTTCCTTATCAAGGTGTTTACATTCTTGTGTCTTTGTAAGAAACTGAACTATTGGCTCTGTATGGGGCAGGTAATTCTACATGCGCTACTAATGCCAATGGGAGTCCCTGCTTGTACTCCCAATTACTCAGTGTGCTCCTCATATATTAAAACATTGGATTTGACTCAGCATCTGCATCTTAATATTACAATATCGCCTTGCAAAAATATTGTATCTCCACCCACACAAAGTGTCAAACCATTTTATTATATGAATCAAAAACATGGATTGAATTTTGAATCAGTTTCCTATTCCAGGCCTCTACATGGCGCTATGGATTTATTTGTTGATGGGTAATTTCTTTACTTTTTTTTTTTTTTTTAGCAAATATGGCATGGTGGTAAAAACATTTTTTTGTTCCTTGATTTGTCCATTTATTGTTGGCGCTACAGCAAATGAAGATTTTTGCCATATTTTTGCTTCATATTAAAAAAGAGAAAAAACGAGTTTGTGGGTGTCCTGTATGTGTTTGCCAAGGTGACTTAATATTTGTCGTTTTCAGTTGATTGCCACTGTGTTAATAAGAGAGACACTCCTGTAGGCTGGTTCCAGCTTACTTCGTATTTGACAAGTTAATCTTCTAAAACACAATCGGAGGTATGGCAAGTTTGTTGGATGTGCAAATTGCATTATTCGTAGGAATGGAATTTGTAAATGTTCATGGAAAAAAAGTTGTAAAATCAGAAGATCATACATTTTGTTATTTCCTGAACAAACTATCTAACATGTATAGTCAACTTATAACAAAAGGTTCAGTCAAATAATTTAGACGTGCAAAGAATAACAATCAACAAACCAAGCCTGTTTTTCCTTAATAATTAAGGACTGTGACAATGAGCATCAGTATAACGGCTCTTTTATCGGTACTTTTTAACATTTTCGTGTAGTTTTTAATCAAGCCTGAAGCCACCCTCTGCTCTGTTTTACGGGGATGAGCTCCACCACGCACTGTGAAACACACATCAGCACAGAGAGACAGTGGAGAAGAGAGTTTTAACTGAGTGACGACGACTATGCTCGTTACTGTGCCTGTAACTAAGTCTTCAAGTAAGGAGTGATTACTTTATTGATACTTATGTTCAGTGGCATAGCCAAAATTATTTTATGATTGCAATTGGGGAATTTAACTTTACAGTGATAGTTTCTCAAAATAAGGATTTCTCGTTGGACACATGCCGGTTATTACAGTGCCAATCTGAGGACATACACCGGTCACTCATATAATTATAACCACCGACACAAAGTGTAAGTCTATGACATGTTAGAGGGCAATATGTGTGTATGTATGTATGCATGTGTGTATGCTGTGTGAAAGCATATATGCGTCCTTGGGAGGAGAATTTGCATTTAAAGACTTAATAATAACAGCAATAATAACAATACATTAGTGAAAACAAAGCATGAAGGTATATTTCATGTTACATGGCATAAACTATTACAAAATGAAATGTAGGGATAAATGGTACTGACATAAAGAGTGAACCGACAGCTTGTAGTGACAAAATGACTTTCTTTACTTTTAATAACGGTTTTCAGAGACAGTGAATAGATGTGAGCGAGTAGCTCCAATATGGACTGTGTCACCTGTTTGACAGGGATGGCAGATATATTATCCTGACCAGCTGATGATATGTTCCTCAATTATATTGTTTATTTGTTAAAATATCAGCGAGCACAAAAGAAAAGATGACACGGAAATTTCTTGGAATGGATTCAGAGGATTTCCATGTCCATCAAGAATTTTACTTATTGGTAACCAATATTAACAAAAAGTCTTTCCTCTTCAGAGCAACGGATGTATTACTTTCCATTTGGTATTAATATCATTTGAAACTCCTACGTTTTTCACTCCACGCATATTTCTTTTTTGCAGATCTAATAGAATGAGTATATGCATACATTCATTCTTTTCCATAATAGTTGTAACTATGTCACCTGTAGACCAAGACTTATTGATGCCATGTCTGCTTTTCTTAGAACGGACAACTGGAAAACATTAATCAAAACTGAAACTAATAAAACTTTTTTTCAATATTTTTCTTGATATGCCAAATCAACATTTTCCTTCTTTATAGACATCATCCCATAAATTTCTGACAAGCCTTTTAGATTTTAAGATTAGGCACATACAGCCTCAGATTCTGAGACACAAACCAACTGCTAGCTATCAGCTAATCTATAGAATAAACAGGACCCCATTAACCAAATGTTATGGGTGAAAATCATACATACACCATTCAATACATTAAAAAAAAATGTACTAGCCCTTAACTTGCGTCTGTATAGTTTTAATTCTTGCAGAGTGGAAAATACCATTTTTGCCCGTAAAAAAAACGGGGGGAGGTTCAAATTTGAAATTTGCGATTTTATCAATACTCAGTGTAGACACATATTAGATTTTGCGTACAATAATTTTGCATATGGGCCACGAGCTTTAGTATTTAATAAAATGGCCAACAAACTAGTCGGTACTGAAGAACTTCAAATATTGTGGTGGGGAAAGACTTCAAAGAAATTTATGTGAATTTGTAGGATGAATTAAAATCCCACAAGCTGTGGCTGAGGAGGTGGAGCAGTCATCCATTTATCTGAAGGTCAGTTGTTGAGTTTCCTGCCGTCTACGTATGGCTGTTGCATTGGTGTATGAGGGAGGGCGTGAATCGTTATTGCTCCTCATGAACGGATCAAGCCTTGAATTGCAGCCTCTTTTACCACAGATTTAAAAAAAAATCGAAACTTTTCCTTCTGAAAAACAGAAGAATGAAGCTTTTGTAATATGCACAGTGAAAGAAAAAAATGTATCACAGAGGCTATTTCCAATTAGCCTACTGTTTTAATTTCTTGGGAACACACTGGATGAGGAAATAATACTGATGAAAGTAGTAGTATTGATAAAATCCCCATGATACAATCACCATGATACAATCCCCAGAACAAAATATGAAAAATCAATAGATTGAAGGTTTTTTTTTTTTTGTTACTTAAATGAAATGTTGTTAAAGAAATGCAATATCTGAAAAAGAACACTGAGTAAACACTGATTTTAAATAAGATCAATAATTTATTTTTCTCCTCTTTGGAGAATGCTTTGTGGCTTTGCTGTACTACCTGGACACCTTTTTAAAAATAAGAAAAGAAGTTCTGTCAAGAATTTTTTTCTCATCTGCACCCATTTGATAATGGTCCAATTGTGAGAGAGAGAACAATGAGGGAAATGGAGATACTTTGATTTGAAACAAATGCTAAGAGTCTTTTTGGCATGAGATGAATATATAATTTTTTTTTTTATTGATTAATTAATAGATTATTTTCAAATTTGTAAATCAACTTTTTCTCAAGCTACTTCTCATAAAAATACTTCTTTATTTTTCCATCAAGTTTCACTGTGTCTTATTCACTTTTTCCTCTACTGCTAATTGTAAAAGGAAATGCACCAGAATTTTTTTTTATCCATTAAAGGTCAGTGACACCAACATTTAAGTCTCCATATAAAAAAACAAACTGCTTACAACTCTTAAAAGCTTTGGAAAGCCGTTTGCTGGACTGCTAGTCTTTGCTGGGTTCTTGTCTGAAACGTCAATATGGATATAAGAATATCCATAGCCAATTTGACATGATTCTTTCAAGATATCTTAGTGACAACCAGAATAATAACAAATAAAGACTAATGGCTCTATTGTCTGTGTCTCTGTGTTGGACTATGTAATTTTTCTTTAGAAATGGGGGTATTTTTTATGTGACATTGTAATGAACCCTTGAACACAGCATTTGCTATTAAGTACATTTCAAGCTGTAAATTGTCACGTAGTAGCCGAGCTTAAACCATGATGGAGAACAAGCCAAATTTTCTATTGGGAAAATTAAAACTACAGAAAACCATGCTGGGAAATCAATGGTTAATTTACACTGCACAAAGAATTTGGGTAACATTTAAACACGCATTGGATTTCAATGAAGGAAATATTTAATTTCAAGTTCTTTAACAATATACATTGTGTAATTAGTTCATAGAACAGTCAATGGAAACCAAAATCATTAACCCATTGATCGCTGTATCCTAAATCACACCCAAAATCAAAGTGACAAACTGTAATCAGACTGATCCAACTTGAGTGAATTTGATTACAATAACTCATTTTGTGTCTCAGTAGTTTGTTTGACCCCCACATGCCTGAAGGCCCTCCTAACAATGCCTTGGCATGCTGCTGATGCTATGGTAGATGGTGTCCTGAGGGTCTCCTCCCAGACGTGAATTAGGACGTCAGCGACCCCCTGGACAGTCTGTGGTGCTACTTGGTGGCATTTGATGCTAAAATACATAATGTTCCAGGGGCTCTCGGATGGATTCAAGGGGAACGGGAGATCGAGTCAACGGCATCATTATCCTCACCATCAAGAACCTGCCAAAACTCTCCGATCACATGAGCTCAGGCATTGTCCTGGGCCAGGAATAATCTGGGATCCACTGCTCCAGCATAAGGTCTGATAATGGGTCTGTGGATATCATCCTGGTTTCTAATAGCAGACAAGATACCATTGGCTAGCCCATGGCAATCTGTGAGAGCCTCCCAATGATATGCCTCCCAAGACCATCAGTGACCCACCACCAAACTGGTCCTGCTCGATGATGTGGCAGGCAGCATAACGTTCTCCACGGCGTATCCGGACTTCCACATCTGTCACATGAGGTCGGTGTGAACCTACCAATCAAGAACATGCTCATTCTGGTGTCAGTTTCAGTTATATCAGAAAGCTTAAGACTGTTCTGGGAGACGGCGTAAACTGTGTAATGGCATATATGGATGTGCGTGAGCTGGACTTCCTGGTAAACCTGAATGGGCTGCAGATCATGTGTACAATGGCCTGTGGCCACCACCTGCAGAACCTGAGCTTTTTGGGGGGATTATCCTGCTTTTGCCTCAACTCTCCAAATATTTTCTATTTCATTTTTACCACAAGCAGGGGAAACGGATTCACAATTGCTTATGCCATAAGCAATTGATAGATTTAGACCCCAGAATTCTTAAGTGACTCTTTCATACTATGATTAAGTGTTCGCTTAAATTTCTGTTTCGCAGAGTAGTTATGGAGGAGTCTATAAAAGCAGTTTGTCAATGGTAAGACTCCGTTATCAGTACATTTATAACTGCTGATGACAGTGTGTAATGTTTGATGTTTAAAAATGCCATCTTTAAGGGGTGGAGCTAAACACATGTTATTTCATTGACTCTGTGACATTGACACTTGAGTTATCAGGGTAAAGATGTAACACCGCACCTAGTACTGCATCCAAGACCGATTGGGTTAGACATAAAAACAGGGTCTGCCAGATTCAAGCAGGCTCGGTCACTAGTCTCTCAGACTCAGTCTGGCTTGGACGTAAATATGTTACTCGAGCCTGCTAAATTGTGCAGCAGAGTCTTCGGCAGTGACCCCAATAGCCTGCACACATCTGTCTGTGTTATACACAGACAGATGTGTGTAAACTGAATGTTAAGATCATTGAGATTATCTTGATCTAAATTCTGATTAAGAAGAATTGGCATTCTTATTTTAGCCAGAATAGTCCTGTCCTAAGTGAAAATAACTTTGTTTTGCTGATTGAAGTGCCCATCCCAATATGCTACTAACACCTACTGTGTCAAACAGTGGGAAGGAAGGTCACATGAAGGATGGAATGAGAAAGGACAATGTGAAACTGAAGTATGGTGTCAACGAGGGCAGCTGCTGGTACCGCCTGTAGCCAAACAAGGCTGAAATCTGAGACTCGCAACCACACAACCCGGCTGAGGAAGGGGGCTGAGAGGGGAAAGACGAGAGAGGGAGAAAAAATCAATATAGAAGAAGGCAAAAAATGTAGGTTAAAGGCAGATGCAAGTTGGTTTATAAGAAGAGAAAATGTGAACATGGTAAATAAAGTTGACAAGTCTTGTTTTGGTGTGCGTAAGAGTTTGAATGGTTTTGATGAAGGGAATATGGGAGAGGGAGAGTAAGGGTGTGGGTGAGCATGCTCTGTTTGGACTGATGTTGGACGCCGGCACAGCTTTTCTTGTCTTAAAGCAACAGCAGCAGTATCAACCTACCACAATCTGTGGGACCGAGAGAAAGTGGCTCAGGATGAGAAGTCACAGGGACAGATGGACAGAGAGAGAGAGAGAGAGAGGGGAGGCGGGGGAAAGAGGAGGAAACATTTTTTGGGACTTTCCCTCTTTCATTCTCTTCAGCTACAGCCTTTTCCACTTCCACAGAGAAAAAGAGGGAACAGGTTTTTTTTTCTCCAGTCAACTAAAGATTCTTCTTCTGAACTCCGACATTTAATTTTTTGTAGAATCCAACCCATCCCCTGGTGCAGCAGTCATCCTGAAAAACTTACAATTTCAGAAAATATTTTGGAATATATTTTGTTTCAAAACATGGACAGTAGTGCGGCTCCAAACTGATCATGAGGACCGGGGACCAGCCAAAGCAAAGGTGAAACTTGTAACAGGAGGATCATCTAGTGTTGGGGACGCCTCACAGTGACTTTGGTTTTGCCTTCAGTGAAAGATTGACCACACGCGGAATAGATTTCTTGAGGGTCGTTCAATTGGGTGGTACCAAACATGGGATATTTTGACATTTTATGGACACTGATATAGTCGCTCTGGTCTTATGCTCAGTCTCCTCGTGGGCACTTGGACACAGCCCTCTTTCTGGTGTTACAGCATTCCCTGGACCCTCCTGAGCTAACACTCCCTAAACTGGGGACCAGGAGGAAAAGAAATATGATCCTCTATTTTGTGGTGTGTTTTGGGCGGCAGCACCAGTGTGTGGTTTCCATGGAAAACGCCAGAGAAATATGAAGCTGAGGGACCGTGTGAATGGATCTAAGCTGGCTTGCGTAGCCCTGCATACTCCACCCTGGAACTCGTTGTTCAGACTCTTCTCATGTGCAGCTATAAGCAGCGTGAGCAGCACTCAAGGTGAACAAGCTTCAACAAAGATTCTAGTTTCGGGAAACATTTAAACCAATCCGCTACACATGTTTGTTTGCTAGAGGTTCTTACAGGTTCAACTGAGGTGCTGAAAATATCAGAAATTCCTGTGCGGACTCCAGCTGAAAAACGCCTGAAACTCTCCTCATGAAAGTTTGTGTGTGTTGAATTGCTTGTGTGTCGGTGAGCACAGAAGATGGTTTAAGCAAGAGTGCTTGTTGTTGTGTGTGAACTTAATACAACTTGACGTGCGTGATGGAGAAAGGAGTGGGTTCATGGGTTTAGAACACAGAATGGCATGTTTGTGTTGAATCCTAGCTTGTTTTCTGCTTCCCTCAAACCTTGCAGTTCTCCTGTCTGTTCTCTTCCATATCCTATGTTTTCTTCCATATCCTATCTCCTATCCCCAGATGTTACCTACCCTCCATTCCTTCTTTCTAACATTTGCCTGTATCTCATCTGTGTTCTTGCTCTCGATGTCTGAAGGGAACATCTCATTGTCTCTAAGGATATGTCGGTGGTGTTGTCAACTTAATGTACAGTATATGGTATGTGCACTCTATTGAGAGCTTGTTTATGTTTTGTCTAATACGAGTCAGTGCTTGCTGCAGACTAATTTGGGTGGCATAAGTTAATTGTAGTTTTCCAGATAAAATACCCTGATACCTCAAAGCATTTTGGATGGGTGTTTTGTTTCTAAAATAATCAAAGTCAGATCTGGACATAAGCTCTTCTCCATTGAGCTCTCTCTTTCTCTGTTAGAGACCAAGTACGTTGAAATGCATCTGATTCTTTGTTCTGAAGTTAAAAAGGAATCTCTGTTTTAGCAGAATGTAGATGCGTCAAAATCAATTCCTTTTTCTGTACATTACAAACAATATAATGTGTGCTTTTCCATAAGGCCATCATAGGCTATGATAACATACCCTCGGTAATTAGATTATCCAGATACAATCTTGGTGTGGGTTTACGAAAGCCTGATTACTTGAGATTGTTCTTCTCGTTCATAGTGGCCAGTAAGTGATCCCTTTTATATTGCACTTTCATTCCAAGTGAACATGTACAAATGGAAAAGTGAGCACCGGTATGGAGTATGGAAGAAATATTTCATTAGGCAGATTTAATTGAATGTATCTTTGCAGAACATGCATCGCACATGGAACGTTACTATTCAATCATAAGTCGAGTATTCTGCTCGACATCTCCTAATCAAACCAGTGGTTATGACTAACCTACAGGCTCTCCTATCCATCTACCAGAGAAAGCATCAAGATGAACCCAACAGCACCGTATGAGTCTGGAGAAATTAATTGGGCCATGGAGGAAGGGATATGGTGATCACAGAGACCCGGTAATACTTCTGAGTATTATTGAAATGTGCTGGTCAGAAATTATGATGGACATTGTGATCTAAAGCAGGGAGCAGGGGGAAGAAAGCCAGGAGAGGTGGTGGTATTGGCAGGAGAGAAGAGCAATGAAGGTCAGTCGCAGCAAGAGAAGGTGCAGGAGTTCAAGTACTTGTTCAGCGAACGGGGAGTATGGAAAAGATGTGCAGAAGCGAGTGCAGGCAGGATGGAGTGGATTGAGAAGAGTGTCAGGAGTTAAGAGTGAAGGGAAAGGTTTACCAGACTGGGGTGAGACCAGCTCAGCTGTTTGGGTTAGAGACAGGGACACTGACCAAAGACAGGGGACAGAGCTGGAGGTAGCAGATTTTCTTTGAGACTGTTGACGATGGTCCGGATTAGAAACGCGCACATCAGAGGTACAGCCCAGTTTAGATGTCTGGAGACTAAGTAAGTAAGTAAGTAAGTAATTGAGATGGTTTGGACTTGTGAAAGCAAGGATAATGGATCTACTGGTAGCAAGCCTCACTTGAGGCCAGTTGGGTGCCTGTAGCATGCAAGTTTGCACGGTAGCTCACCCGACCACAAACATTTCACAAATTAACCAGAAAATATGAAGCTCACTATTTGTAACACCAGTAATGATAAAATGAGCTGTTGGGGAACAACCCCAAAAATGTTCAACAACTTTTCAAAACAAACTTAAATCACACACTTCAAATTTAATCACCCAGAGGAACATGCCATGCTCAAGAAGCTAACCTTATTAGAGCGGCTAAAGCTATCAAGAGCACAGAGCCATCCATACCCACTGAAGTCCCTGAACAAATCCAACATATAAAATATAATGGACTGAACGAGGCTTACAAAGTATAATTCTACTTTGTTAGAAACACAACCGTGTGAGGGACGGAGGGTACATTAATTTCAACAGGTCTGAGTATACACAGATTGCCCACCAGCCTTACTTCCACTGTTATCCCAATAATAGCATTTAAAATACCCTACACCTTATTTTCAAACGTTGAAGAAAAAACCCCAGAATCTGGCAAAATCGGTATTGGCTTGTCAGACTTTATAAAAATCAGTGATCGGTAGAAAATTGCAATCGCGCATCTCTAATCTCAATGGTAGCTTCGCCACAGTCTGACAGCAGAAAGATCGTGAGATGAAATATTTCTGACCTCCTCAGATATTAAAACAATCTTTATAACTTTACTAGTTAGCTACATGTAAGCATGTAAATGAATACGTTGTGAATCTACACATCACATAACAGACTTTGATTTCGACATAATTTCAAGCATCTGATATACCCATAAAATTATCGTTCATTAATTGAAATTGAGATAAAAGGGTACAATTAATCGTGATACTGATTTGAGGTCATATCGCCCAGCCATATATGTGACTAGATGGGAGAGAGTTTTCCTCGCGCCTCACACATAAAAGTTTCTCCTAAAATACTGTAGTTTACAGTAATAGCGGTTAATCCCAAAAACTTAATCGTGGCATCCGTAAATCCTCAAAGACCTCCAATCAGGTCCCGATTTAACCTCTGAATGATAGACCCAAACGGATCAGCTAATTAATACATAGAGATTGTCAAAACTATCCAGCAGCTCTGACACTAAACCACATGGAATTCTCTGTCATTCAATGATGAAGGTATGCCAACATAAAATCTTAAATTTGATATTTATTCCTTCCTTGGTACATGCCTGATCTATAAGTAAGTTATTTTAATAAACAAAGTGTGACATTAGCCCTATGTCCTGTTATCTCCTAGTATTCGAGGGGGGTCCCTTTTATCAGAGTCCTCTAAAATGTAATGAGTATGCCCAACCGTCCCACCAATGGTCATTAAACCCCATCATGTTGTCCTTACTTAATCATGTAGAAAAACAACTTGAAGTTGTACATGTGTCATTTTTAGTATAATTTACTAAAGGTCACACTGAGATGTGATAAAGGGAACGCTTGAACGACCTTGATAAGCACTACAGTAACTTCATATGAAGTTATCAAACTATGTAGATCAACAGCCAGCTAGCAACCACCACTGGAAAATGTTACTTATCAGCATATTATGATCTAGCCACAGGCTTCAAGTGATGGATGTAGCTTAATGAAATATGAATTAGCATTGCTGGGAAATCCAAATCAATATTTTTAGAGGTGTGGTTGTTGCATTTGCAGTGCAGTAAGTAGCTGAAATGACTTGAATGAGAATTACTTATGGAAGTGCACAAGAATGGCCGTGCCCTTCCTGGTCTCTTGAATAATGGACACAGTCATATGCAGTATAGTGGGGGTTAACTTTAAAATATATCCCAATTCGGATTACAGAATACTTGTTCAAAAATGTAATTTGTAACATATTCCCTTAGATTAATCAATGTAAGTAATGTATTCTAAATATTTTTGGATTATCTTAGCATTGCCTTATATTTTATGGAACTGTATGAATGTTCCATTCCAGTAAAAGACACAATTCTACTCGGGTAGACCATTCTCATGCAGTATCTGGAATCAACTGGATGAAATGTGTTTAAACATATGAAGTATAAGAGCAAGGATTTTAAGAGAATTTTAGCGCAAAAGCAGTACAATGTTTTGAAAAAATATATAATGCCCAATTGTATCATAACTTTCTTTATTTCATTATTCAGCTTTAGTCGTCACTTCAGTTTCTTTTGCAACTAATCCTTTTAAAATTAAAACTGCACACAGTTAGGTTATCCTTACATCCACCTAAATTATTAAGGGTCAAATATTTTACATTGCATAATTTTTTGTATTCTATTCATTATCATTTCGCTAAGATGAATATCGGAACATCCTCAATGCAAAACTGAGGAGAAAATGACCATCTTAAACTTAATGTGAAGATAGCATTATTGGCTACTATGTGAGATGCCTTAACATGCATCACATGGTAAAAGAAAATGTTTTGGTGTCGTCCAACATTAGTTAACCGTTTATAAGACTGATATATAGATTTTTTTTTTGCGGTGCTCATACAGTGATGCAAGTAATGCACATTAAGTCAGAAGAACTACCTTACCTATTATTTGATAACCTTGACGAAAGAAGCATTCTGTACAAATGATTGTTTGCTAAAGTTAAAGCATTCTAAAGCATTATATGTGTTCACTTTGCTTACTGAGAGTTGCTTGCTTTAGAGGAGGAGGTACACTGTTGGCAGTAGCACCAACACCTGATGTCCTTTTAGTTGATTAAATAGCCTACAGGTTTCTTTAAAACAAAAAAAAGTAATTGAGCTCACGATGAGAAGAAAAAAAGATGTTAACTCTAAGTATTGGCTGATGTAGTGATGCCAATTGGACAATGAAGCCATTTCAAATTACATTTTCATGTTTATTCATATTTCCTTTGCCATCAATCTACCACCATTAAATGTATTCATTCCAAAGACAAATACAACAAAGTCAAGTTACCTCCTAACAGTTTGTGTGGTTACATTGCTTAAATGAACAAAGATCAAATATGACAGTAGAGAATAGAAAAACATGTGATATATGTCTCTGTGAGCATGTTAACTCTAGTGCGTAGCCTTTTTTTTTTAAAGGGGATTTAAATTGTATATGAGGTATTGAAACAATTACAACTTTGAAAGGCTTTTTACCAAACGTGTAACAACTATTAGACTATATTGCAAACACTTGAACAGTGATGTCCTTTTCATTTTTTGAAGTTGAATGTATTTTTTAAGGTCTACAACAAAAATGTATTGTCATCGCTCTGTTCCAACTCATCACTCATTGTGTGCATGGTGCGTGACCTGGTGTGCTCAAGACACATCATTTGTCGATTTTAAGTAAAGGGGCTCTGGAAAAACGCTTTGAACTGGTATACTATTTGAAAGTGAATAAACATGCAAAATAAGAAATGATTTCTTTACAGTAATCCATCCACTTCACAAATATAACTGCATTCTGAATACAATTGATTAAAATTGTATTACCCATGTTTTATGTTCAAAATACTTATTGCTGTTACATGTATTCCCCTTCCCCAACAATGGTCATATGTGAAGGCTTGTGAAATGTATTTGACTGATCTTGTGACTTTTTCTGTTTTCAGAGGTCCCTACATTTCAAGAGAAGACGAAAGCCCCATTTGGAAATCTTATGGACGAAGGTGGGTTTTCATGTTTCATCTAACTCCCTATCTATTTCATGTATGATGCTTCCTACAGTTTTTTTGGTTGACGGGTTCACTCTGGGCCATCACAGGCTGTTCCATAAGTGTTTACCTTCTAATATTTAACTTTAGGTCATCAAGGAAAGTCAAACTCCTCTAACTTCATTACTTGATCAGACAGTTGCCTGGTTTCCTAGCACAAACCTCTGATCTCCTTGGTCCTACAGACCATAGCATTTGGTGGCATCTAGTCAAGAAGTTCCAGGTTGCTACTCTTTTCGTACCTCTGCTCACCCCTTCCTATTCAAGAATCTATGGTGGCAATATATGTCAGAGCTAGCGATTATTATCATTCTGCATTATGGTAGTTGCGCTGGGGACCTCCCCTATCCTCCCCCATAGAAAAGAGGATTCAATGTGTACTAAGGCTGCAGTAATCGATTATTTTAGTAATCAAGTATTTTCTCTATTCTGGCGAGTAATCCAATAAGAAATATTACGTAATCTGCATTTTAAATTTTTTTTTATTAAATCAATTTTGGTTTGTTTAGAAGCAATAGTTAAATATAGGGCTGCAACTAATAATCAACGTCATTGACAAAAATCGATTATGAAATTAGTTGTTGACGAATTTAATAGTCGATTGGTCAGTGACGTCATCGGACACTGCCTCTTACAGCGTGTAATAAGAAGGACGTAAACAGTAGCGCCATGGCAACACCATCGCCGCGGAAAAAATCCAAGGATTTAAGAAATCCTTCATTGAACACATACACAGTACAACAGAGTTAAATTATTTCTCTGGATCCCATCTGTTACGATCCCTATTCAGAAAATTGCTCAGAGGGATCCATAACACAAAGAATACTACCAAATGCTGCAGTTTAACAATGTTTAATAGAGATCATCACAACTCAAAGCATGTAGAGATGGGAGCCCTGGCCAACACAAACAAAAAGAGCGAAATCAACAAACCTGCCACGCAGTGGAACGTCAGATCTGAGCTCATCCCCTGACGTAAAGTCCCAGTCTTAACTAAAATGTTTATCAAGACCGAATTTCCAGGAACTCCCAACTCAATTTAACAAGGTTACTACGAAGGGAGTGCATAGGGAACGCAAAGACCCCGTAGCCCCTTTCAAGTGCCCTGGGAGCCAGGGTTTCATGGGTTTGCTCAAGGAGCCTGCAACAAGTAGACCTTGGTGGGATTTGAACCAGCTATTTCTGATTGGGAGACAGCCGCTCTACCCACTGAGCTATAGCCAATCCCTCAACACGGCCAAAAATGTTGTAAACTGCACGGTTTGCAAAGCTGACCTGTCCTGGCGTGGAGCACGTTAGTGATGCTGAAGCATTTGAAGCGGAGGCCAGCGCCTCTGTAGACGATGAAGACTCGCGTCTGTAAGCTAGCTAGCTAGTTAGCTAGCCAGCTCAGTGATAAAGGGCATTTTCTTAACACTTCTATTAGGTTTAACGTGACTTTTGAAATGTAGTGGATTATTAATGACGTTGGGAAAAGTAAATAAATATAACTACTAAATAACTTTGGGGCTGCATCGGAATTGTAAACGATTTAGCCTGATGTAGTCGTTGACTACAGAATGCACAAAGCACTGACTGTTTTCTTTTCTGACCTTGTTTTTACTTTCCTAAATTTACATGGATGTTTAATTTCATTCCAGAGAAACTGCTGTATTTGTAATATATCTTTTTCATACCTTTAGTATCAGCAGTGATGTGATGCAACATGAAAGCCCTAAATTCCACTTCAGCAAATACAAAGTTGGTATAAGAACATGGTTTGTTTAGTCTGTAATAAATGCAGTAACGTTTATTAAAAGACGTATGGAAAGAAGAATTCATCTTTATTGTTTTTATTGTAATTTTTTCAATGTGCCTACAAAAACCTAAATCTAGATTCAAAAGGTGATAGAAAAATAAGCCATTTAGTAAATGTGTATTTATTTTCATTTTTACTTAACCTTTATTTAACCAGGAGGAAAAGAATTATCCGATTAATCGGTCGATTGTTGAAACGATTAATCGACCAAATCGATAAAAATAATAGTCAGTTGCAGCCATAGTAATACACCAAACAAAAAATACGGTATGTCTATTGAATGATTAACCAATCGTTTCCTCTTTTTAAAAAACTTTTTTTTTTGTTGCTTGAATCGCAATTATAACTGCCAACAGCTATAATAAAAAATTAGATTTATTGTTAGATTTATCCTTAGAATCTGCAATGTTTTCCAGCGCTTTTTAATATTTATCCTTAGAATCTGCAATGTTTTCCAGCGCTTTTTAATATTTTCACAACATCAGTCTATCACGGTTCCTGGTGGTATTTCTCGGCGGTTTTTCTAGATTTCTTACTTTCCCGTAAATTTTATTGATAGTTTGTTTTAAAACCAAACTCTCTAGATCTCTGGAAAGGGCCTTCTCATTCAGAAAAGAGGTGTTTACGTGGGACATTTCTTCTGATTTCATTCAGAATAAGGGGGCCATGTAAACCCACATAATGTCTGTTTATGGCAGTGCAGAATCCAAGGATTCACAGTTAAAACACACATTTACCAACCGCGAGTTACTCAAATTATTCAAGGAATCGTATCAGCCCTACTGTGTACTCTGTCCTCCCCCAGTGTGAGCCACCTTCAGCCCCATATCTTTGCTTTGTTTCGTCTGTACTAGGCTAAACATGGCATCTCTAAAGAAGAGGACCCCTCTAGTTATTGAGCGCGATTTCAAAACTAATGTGGGGAAAAAGACTATTTCGGCTGATTATACGCTAATAAACATATAGTCATGAATATTAAATCCATGAAAAGACTTTCCTCTAAATTTTACAGGCAACCTGATGTCTCACATCTATAACAACTGAAGTTGTTAAACAATCGGCTTATTGTTCAGCCATTGGTCAAGGATTAAGATTCAAGATTTTTTTATTGTCAGACACACATAGTACATTGAGCAGTGAAATTCTTATTTTGCAATTTCCCTTCACACAAATAGAAAATACGATAGAGAAGAATAAAAATTATATACTAAAACTAAAGGTATAAAATATATAAATACGTTCAAATGAATAGAGTGTATCCAAAGTCCGTGCAGTTTTGCAGCAGTTTTTGTATAGGCCCTGAGAAGATATGGATTTAGTGTAAATATGAAAATAGTGCATTGAGCATGGTGCAAATATACAGTTCAGTGTTATTGGTTAGTGTGTGGTACAGAGTCATTCAGCAGCCTGATGGCTTGTGGATAGAAGTTGTTCTGGTCTAGTTGTTCTGGCTTTCAGACTCTTGTATCGTCTGCCAGACGGTAGCAGTATGAAGAGTGTGTGCTGGTGTTGTGTAGTGTCCATGGTGATGTTGTGTGCCCTCTTATGATCCAGGTCTTCTAAGTTTCCTGAAGTGATGGGAAGGCTGCTCCACAGATGTATTGTGCAGTTTTAATCACACGTTGGAGAGCCTTCCTGGCCTGTGTAGTGCAGTTCCAGAACCACACTGTGAAGGCGTTTGTCAGGATGCTCTCCACTGTACAGTTATAGAAGTTGCTATGGAGTTTGGTGGATAATCAAAATTTCCTCAGCTTTCATAAAGGGTAAAGTCGCTGTTGAGATATCCTACAGTGTGTTCTGAGACCAGTAGAGGTCCTTGCTGATGTGGGTGCCGAGGAATTTAAAGGTTTTCACCCACTCGGTAGAGAGCTGTTGCTGGTATTCTCTGCTCAGCCATACGGTTAAAACCACCTGCCTGATATCGTTCTGGATGCCATTTCGCTCCAATATCATCTGAAGACTTGAGTCTTCTGTAGGAGTAGTTTGATGCTTGGTTTGATTTGCTCTGTTGGTAAACACGGAAGTAATGAGAGCAGTGTGAAAATGCTGCATTCGCATGTTCATGGAATCAATTTGGCTCAATTTTATTTTTTATGCTTATCAGGTAGAATTTCTTAAACAAAGAATGATATACACTATTCACTGTTACCTGGGGATAATTTATCTACTTTCCCGAGATAAAATCGTCATAATTGAATGAAGGGAATGAGTTCTTCAACTGTGATGCAACTGTCACTATTCCACTCTTTGCTTGTAGGTTATCTAGATTGACACATGGCTTTTACTTTTTTTGCTTACACACCATTGCTCTGCCGTATTTGACAGCAGGACCAGTCAGCCTCACCCAAAACAAATAAACCTTCACACAGACACAACGAGGACATAACCTCCACTCACACATTTCCCGTTATTAGGCTAATTTATAAAGGGATTTTACCTGCCTCCAATCGTAGCAGCTTTTCATCACCACACCTAGGCCTGTATTGAAGTTCATGGTGTGGATCAGTTTTATTTGTTGAAGTTGTTATTAAATTATTCAATATGTTGTTAAACTTTTGACCATCTGGGTGAAGCAATCTTGACTGCTAACCCTGGTTACTGTCTCAGCAAATTTGGTCCCCCTGCTCTCAGTGCTACTGTTAGCATGCTAACAAGCTAAGACGTTCTATTAATAGCAGTTGAGGAATCATCACAGCAGATGTATTCAGTCTAACAGGCACAAATAGGCCGCAAACCATCGCCCATTAGGTTCCGTTTTTACTTGTGTAGTTGCCATGTGTGTGCATGTGCCAAATCAAAGAGGCTTTAGGTCAACAGATGCTCTTGGCAGTGCTGCCAACTACCAGGCTGGATGTAAGTGAGGCTTAGGCAAGTAGTGATTAGGGAAAAGCGACACACTTGGTATTCATCTGGTAATCACACTCTCCTAACAAATCAAATGATAGGGCTGTACTGTAGGGTACCCTATATAGTTGTACCGGTGTAACATCAAATCGCTACATCGTCGCTTTTCAATTGAAAAATAGAGGTTGCTTCATTATCGCCCAAAGTGTCAGTGCTCTGCATCTGTGCACGCCACAACGCGCGTGTTATGTTAAATCTTTGGTGTTACACTAGTACACCACTGACCTGTTGATGCTGACCACCCAGTTTGATATACTGCCCTGTAGTCTCTCTCACTGTGGTCAAGCAGTGAAGTAGTCTTTGATCCAGGTTACCAGGGAACCAATCCACCTGCATGTCTTTAATTTCCCCGCTAAGACTTCCAGGCATATGTTGTTAAAGCACTTGAAGTCAAAGAATGTCCTCACCATGCTATTGGTCGTGTCCAGATGGGAATAGATCCCATGGAGAAGATGAATAATTGCATCCTCCACTCCGATGTTGTTCTGGTATGCAAATTGTAGGGGGTAAAAACCATCCTTCGCCATGATGGTCAAACATAAGCCTCTCCAGAGTCTTCATTATGCAGCGAGGAGTGTACGGAACTGTATATAGGGGAGACTTAACAACCCGTTCACAAGCGCATGCCCAGCACAGAATAGCCAGCTCATCCGGACAGGACTCAGATGTTCACCTGCATCTCAAGGACAAAGGACACTCTTTTGAGGACAATAACTTACACATTTTTGAGCTAGAGGATAGATGGTTTGATAGAGTACTGAAGGTAGCCATCTACTTTAAACTGGAGCAGCTTTATCTTAACAGGTTTGGGGGTTGACGCCACCACCTATCACCCACATACAATGCAGTTTTAACATCTCTCACCTGAGGGGTTTCACCGTCATCCACACCTGGATTCACATTTTACCAACCACAGCCATGATGCCCCAGCAGACAATCAAGAAGACCAATCTCTCCCTAACGAAGCCTGATGACTCATACCCACCAACATTAGTCATGCACGGCCAACTTCCATCGACTCTCCAAACCAAACACTTATGGAAGTAAAAAAAAAAATCCCTGACTCCCCACCAGTCTGTTAGAACGGAAGAAGCCTCTTGGATGAGAAGTAAAATGCGTTGAAGGCTAAACAGAAGTCCAGTTGCTTTGGATTCAACCCATACGGATTAATTCTAGCCTTCAGTACATTTGAAACTTTCTTCAGCTCCTCCCTGTTACCACCGAGTATGGCCTTGATGTCCTTGGTAATTCCCGGTATAATGTTTGCATAGTAGTAGCTGATGGATTGTGCTTTACAAATACAGAGTAAAATAACATGTTCTGTAAACAGGAATTAGATCAGACACTAAAATAAAAAAACAAACCACAACAGATAAATAATTACACATTGATTGCACATTAAAAGCAGTTGGTCGGTCATGCTTAGTGTGTCTATGCTAAATATTCTGATATCCACTTTTCCCAACCTCCTCCACAGTGTCTGCTGACTGATGCAACCCACCCATAGTACTGCCCAAAAAGGCATGACTTGAAAAATATTGTCCCCTTTTTTCCTCCTCCTCCTCCTCCTACTCCACAACCACAATGCAAGGCTCTTTTTGCTCATTTTTCAATGCCTCAGCATTTTTGTTCTCCCCTCCTCCTCCAATGTACTTGTCCTTATTATTCTGTGTTCCTCTTGAACTCTGTTCTTCTGAAGAACATTCTGCTTCATGCTAAAGTCTACTGTCTCATTCCTTCTCTCTCTCTCTACTCCCCCTTACTTTTCACCGCCTTTCATCAGCAATGCTCCTCCTCTACTCCACCAGAACATATGCCTCCTCTCCCTCTCTGTGCTCCACAGGCCATCCTATGCTTAACCACAGATTGGTTACCAAGGCAACTGCACAACATGATGGGGAAACAGCAACTACATACACACACACACATTTTTTAGTTCAACTTACTGTCTGGGTCTTTTTATACGTAGACATAAAAATTGCACTGGGGGATATAGTCGTGATGTCCGTCTGCCTGTAGCTGTGGGCACTAGTCTCCAACTTGACATAAATATCTACCGTATTACATTGTCACTGCCTGATTTTATGAATATTTGAATCTGCACACACCGCTTGTCGTCTGTATCAACTATAATTAGCACTCATGGATGGGATTTTTTTTTTTTTTTCTTCCAACAACCATTCTGTTTTCACGACCGCATGCAAGCTGGATGGGGTAGAGAGCCCAAGTATGACCCACAAATAAGAGTGACACTGCACCAACAAAGGGTAGAATCTTTAAACCAGTAGGTCTGCATTAAACTGGTGAGATCACACAGCAGCTGGTGCAGGAGAGCCATGATGCCAGAGAACAACATTCTGTCTGTTCGCTACAGAGCCCCTGTTGGAAGAAGTAGATAATCCACCAGTCAATGGATCAATCACGATGTAGTTGTCCAAGGCGGATTAAAAAAACTGAGTAAAAACTAGTAAAATGGTTTACAGATTCATTTAAAGGACATGTTCCATGTGAATTTTTCTTCCACCGTATCCTGTAGTGCATCCTATTTAGCCACGTATTAACCAATCGATGTAATCTCACTCATGCCGATTAATTCCCGCGCTCTTGAACTGTCCCTGAACCCATCATGTCCAGTCGGGTGGCTCTGCTTCATTCACTGTTAGTTGCTTAAGGGGCATGCTGGGTGGCACAGATGACTCCAGCACAAACACTGTGCTGAAAAATCTGTCTGCATTTCAGTATTCAGAGAGGATGTCCCTGTACACACTTCAAACATTAGACTTGGACATTTGAAATGTACCCATTACGGCAGCAGGCTGCTTTACCCACACAAGAATGAGATTTAAAATATAAAGAGTATAAATATAAACAGAGAAAAATAGAGCTATATACAGGGACATTGTTCCAATTGCATGTTGTTGAAAGTTCGGACATCGTAGCTGGATGAGTCAGTTAGAGAAGTTTGCTCTGCTGTTTGTGCACAAGGTGGTAGAGAGGATGCTCAGGATTATCCATGATGGATAACAGTTTTTCCAAATGTCCTCCTCTCACCACTTCCTCAAAGCTGTCAGGTTTGCAGCCAATGACAGAGCCGGCCATCCTAATCAGTTTGTTCAGTCTGTTGGTGTCAACGGCTCCGAAGCTCCTCCCCTAGCACCCTGCAGCATAGAAGAGGGCACTGGTGACATCAGACTGGTAGAAGATCTCCAGCATCTTGCTGCATACATTTAAGGGTTTCAGCTTCTTCAGAAAAATAGTCTGCTCCTCCCCTTCTTGTACACAGCTTCTGTGTTGATCTTCGAGTCTTGTCTGTTGTAGATGTGCACCCCCAGATATTTGTAATCCTCAACCCATGTTACGTACTCCCCCAGAATGCACTGTGGTTGTGTGCTTGTCCTGCCTCTCCTGAGGTCAATCCCCATCTCTCTGGTCTGTGCCACATTCAGCAGCATGTTATTTTTTTTCCCCAGACCATTACAACAAATAGTCAACCACTGCTCCGTACTCCTCCTCCTGTCCGTCCTTTATACACCCAACCTCTGCTGGTTGGGTGTATAAAGGACTGTCAGTCAGGTAGTTAGTAATCCGGGAGATGGTTAGCATGTCAACCCCCCCCGTCACACTTACCTTATCAGTCAGTAGCAACAGCTGGATGGTTTTGCATTCACTGGAAAAAGTAATCCTCAAAGTGCATCCACTTCCATCCAGATGAGAATGAGCCCACTGCAGCGGGTAGGCGATGGTGTCGTCCACACCCAGATGAGGTTGGTATGTCAACTGGAGAGGGTCATGTGATGTTTTCACCTGCAGTCTTAGACGGGCCATGTCCGGCCTCTCCTGCGCTTTCATCACATGAGATGTAAAGTTGATGGGTCAATAGTTATCAAGAGCAGATGAGAACTTATTATGAACAGGAACAACGCAATACGTCATCCATAGCACCAGTATCTTTTCCAGGATCATGTTGAAGACGTGTCCCAGGATCACAAACCACTGTCTAGAATAAGTCTTCAGGACTTCGGAGCTTATCCCATCAGGGCCAGCAGCTTTCCCTTGGTGTAGTCTCTCCAGCCGTTTCTTCAAATGGCCAGTAGTCAGATTGTGTAGGGGTGCTAGTGACACAAAAGAGTCAAAGTTTTTATCTCCTCTCTGATACAAAGCATTTGTGGGTCAGATAACCTTCATTGTGGTCCTCTTTGCCTCTGCTTCTATCAGAAATGAGTCGCCAGACTGCCACCGCGCTGCCCACAGGAACCTCCAAATGTCCCCCTTCCCAGCGCGTGCCCACCCTGTCGGGCACCACTACTTCCAACAGTGACCTGGCCAGCCTGTTTGAGTGCCCGGTCTGCTTCGACTATGTCTTACCCCCCATCCTGCAGTGCCAGTCTGGGCACCTGGTATGTACCGTTTCTTTTGGATGGCTGGTTTGAAGTGTTGTGTATTTACCTTGAGTAGCCCCTAAAAATAGAAAGACGGCACTATTTTAAAAAAAAAAACAAAAAAAAAACAAAAAAAAACAACAAAAAACACACCAATCTATTTGTCTTTCCCTTTCCAGGTATGCTCCAACTGCCGGCCAAAGCTCACCTGCTGCCCCACCTGCCGAGGCCCCCTGGGTTCCATCAGGAACCTGGCCATGGAGAAGGTGGCCAATTCAGTCCTCTTCCCTTGCAAGTACGCCTCATCAGGTTGTGAAGTCACCCTGCCTCACACCGACAAGACGGAGCATGAAGAGCTGTGCGAGTTCCGGCCATACTCCTGTCCGTGCCCTGGTGCCTCCTGCAAATGGCAGGGCTCCCTGGATGCAGTCATGCCTCACTTGATGCACCAGCACAAGTCCATCACCACGCTGCAGGTTGGACACTGAAATTACCAGAGAGCATCAGACTTTTGTTAATAACCACCAAAACACAACACCGGTTTCGCACTTGCCACACTTCCCAGTGGTTCCATTCCCGGAGCTTCACAGCAAAGAGCTTCATGCAAATCTGTCCATTCATTTTACCGTAATCGTGCAAATAAACAAAGGTTAAAAAAACATAACTTCCTTATTGGAGGTAATTAATGTCAGGTTCATTGTGAACACATAACTGTGCTGGACCCATTCACTCATTTTTGTCTTTTAAATTTAAAAGAAAATTTGTACTCTAAATAAATCCATAAAGTCCTCGATGTAAATGCTGATGATAAATTCTCTGTAGGAGTGAAGCAGTCGACAGGGCGACTGTGCTCAGTGGGTAGAGCGTCCGTTTCCCAATTGGAGGATCGGGATGTAGCCAGTTCAAAACCCAGCAAGCGACTGAATCCAATATGATCCGGGGAGCATATGCTCCAAGTATATGCTCAAAGGGGCAGCCCACTTCTCAATTGGGAGAGAAATAATTTCACTATGTTGTACATGATATGCTGACTGTATGTGATGAATAAAGGGTGGATTATTATTAATTATTAAATTGGAATAAATATTATTAGATGTATGTTGTCTGTTCAGTGAGGAGCACCTTTAATTACATCCTGCTTTTACATGAAGGATGTGACTCTTCCTCCACTGCTGGTGCTGACAGGCTTCACTTTATAACACAGTTACATGATGGGTTTAATATCTTTTCAGAGAGACGTACAGCTTTGTCATTAATTTCATGTATTTTCAGAAGGATATGATTCAATATTTCTAAGTAATCATCAAATGGCGTGACGGACTGTTCTCATACTGTCAGAATCTGACACCGTTACAACCTGACTGGTATGCAACTTTGTATCTGTGACTTCTGATTCCAAGAAAGACTACTTACCTTATCTGTTCACTGTCTGGATTTGAAATTAATGAGGACTAAATGTGTGTTTCTCTCTCCAGGGGGAGGACATAGTCTTCCTGGCAACAGACATCAACCTCCCGGGCGCCGTGGACTGGGTCATGATGCAGTCCTGCTTCGGTTTCCACTTCATGCTGGTGCTGGAGAAGCAGGAGAAGTACGACGGCCATCAGCAGTTCTTTGCCATTGTGCAGCTCATCGGGACCCGCAAGCAGGCAGAGAACTTCGCCTACCGGTTGGAGCTCAACGGGCACCGGCGCCGCCTGACCTGGGAGGCCACGCCGCGCTCCATCCACGAGGGCATCGCAACGGCCATCATGAACAGCGATTGCCTGGTGTTCGACACGTCCATCGCACAGCTGTTTGCCGAAAATGGGAACCTGGGCATCAACGTCACCATCTCCATGTGCTAGGAACGGAGACTAATTATGCTCAAGGAGTTGAAGACCTCACAGCGCCTCTCACCCCTTGTGGCATGGAACTGGACTGTCTGGTGAGGCAGCCGTGGAAGCCCAGAGGGTGTGATGGATGGATGGATGGATGGATTGATGGATGGATGGATGGATGAAGAAACAAGGACATACCTGTAGTGACGCCTGTAGACTCCTTAACACACACAGACCTACGTGAGCAGTCTGGGACTCTCTTCTGAAAAAAGTCTCTTCCCTGCAGAGTGATTGCTATCTCCCACCCCCACCGCACCCTCAGACCCTTCTGTCACTACAGCTTCACTCTCCAGCGAGATCAAACTGGACCTCATGAAGCTTCTCCTCACCGATCTGGGTTTATCTGTTCACATGAGACTGACGTGGCTGTACAATGGCTGGGACTGGAACTGTCACCCACAGACTTGGGTGGCTGTAGCACCCACTATCATTAGCCGCCCACTTTCATCCCGGACTGCAGTAAAGGAGCTGGGTGCTCTTCCTGAAGATGGAGCATCAGATGCTCCCCATAGATTCATTCATAAACAGACTCATCCCGTGTGGATTCAACCGGGCCCTCAGCTACATCACACACACTCACCGACACGGCGGTGCCGTTCTCCGCGTTAGCGGCCATGTGTGCGGTTGTCATAGTGACTGAAATGACTCTGTTTTAGTTCTGCAGAGGCAAGAAAAAAAATCACGCTGCGTTAGAATTTAGTTTCAGTTTTCAGGTTCATTTCTCACGTCGGTTTGTTTTCAATTATTTTACCTGTCTTTTTTTTTTTTTTTTTTTTTTGTATCAAAGATGAACTCCTGGTACATTTGTGTGTGCATGTGTGTATATGTGTATGTGAGACGTTTCTCCCTCTCCCGTTGTTGTGTCATTTCTGCTCCTCAACCACTGATTGACTGACCATCCAACCAGGACCGAGGGCCAGTTTCTACTATCACAACTTTGTTATGATTAAGTGGAGATTATTACAATTATCCTTTTTTGTTTTTGTAATTTTAACTTTTAAAAACAAAAATTAAAACGCAGTTGTAAAACTCGTGGCTAACGTCAGTGTTTGTAGTTAAAAAGCAAATTGTGTCGTTCTTCTGAAGGTTTTGTTTTTTTTCTTTCCTGAGTTGGATTATTTTTGTCTCTCCGTCTTCTCGTTTGTGTGGCATGTCTGTTTGTCCGAGGAGGGAGCGATGGAGGGAGGTGAAGGAAATCATCTCTCACTTTCTCTCTTTACATGGAGTCACAGTAATGTTGCTGCCCCCCCCCCCCACAACTTTTTTTTCTGTTTACATTTGTCATTTAATAAATCTATCTTTTTCATACCTGCTGCTTTCTTCTTCTTTCCTTTTATTCCAGGACTCGGAGCTGCATTTTACTCGCGTCCTCTCAAATAACACAAATGTCCCCGTCCTAAAACTGACATAAAATATAACATCATAAAATAATCGATCAGTTGTTGTTGTTCCAATCATCCTCGGTCCTGATCATAACTATCAAACACGGATTTATCTTAAGGATTTCAAACCCTTAAACTTTTTCATTTTCCTTTTTTTTTAAATTTAATGCTGGCTTTTTTTCTTTTTTTTTGACAATTATTTCACAGATAAGTTCACTAATTTGACTTTGGGTCAGCCTCTAAATTTTCTAGAAACTATCAAAGTTTTGCTGAAATGCTCTGGAACCGTTTTCAAAACGGACAGTTTCAAGAGAATCGCAGTGACGTCACCGCTAGTTGTAGCATGAGGCTCATCTGCAGCCTCACGGAACTTCTCAGATAGTGCAGCTCCTACAGGATGGCACATCCATACGCGCCTCGGCCAGAAGGTTTGCTGTGTCTCCCAGCACAGTGTCAACAATGTGGAGGAGATACAAAGAGAGGCCAGTAAACCAGGAGAGGTGGAGGGGGCCATAGGAGGACCTGAACCCAGAATCCTGAACCCGAACCCAGAATCCTGAACCCAGCAGCAGGACCGCTAAACAGGAGGAGCACTGCCAGATACTACAAAATGACCTCATGCAGACTAGTGTGCGTGTTTCTGCCCCATATGTCAGAAACCGACTCCATGAGGGTGGTATGAAGACCCAACGTCCTCTAGTGGGACATGTGATCACAGCCCAACACCAGGCAGCTGGATTGACGTTGACCAGAAAACACTAGAATTGCCAAGTTCTACACTGATGCTCCGTTCTCTTCACAGATGGGAGCAGCTTCACACCGACTTCATGTGACAGACATGAAAGAGACGCCATTGTGAACGGTAGGCTCCCTGAAATATCATCCAGGAGGACCGGTTTGGCAGTGGGTCAGTGATGGTTTATGGAGGCAGATCCTTGAAGGGTCACACAGATATTCGCACCATGATTTGGAATATATTCACCTCTTCTCTACTACCAGAAATCTTTTTGTACATATTCCGAATAAGTTACTAGTCCAACAACCACACTCTCTCTCTCATAGGGGTGTTGGACTCCAGCAAGCTTGCACCTTGTTTCCAATTCTGTTCTTGATGGTAAACGACAGGACTTTAAGTTGCAGTCACGGTGAGGAGAGGTTCCAGATGGGGGAGCTTAATATTGAATGTCTGCTGTTTGCAGATGATGTGGTTCTGTTGGATTCATCAGTGGATGATCTCCAGCAGCACTGGAGCGGTTCGAGAGTGAAGCAGTTGTAATGAGAATCAGAACCTCCATATCTGAGGCCAGGGTTTTTTGATGGAAAAGAGTAATTACTCGCAACTTGAGTTGCTGCGTCAAGCGGAGTAGTTCAAGTTTATCTGGGTCTTGATCCAGAGAGATGAAAAAAGGGAGGATGAGTCAGTTGATGTTGTATGGTATTAACGTGGATGTTGTATTGCTCCTTTGTAGTGTTCACCAGTCCGTCTATCTTCCACCCCTCAGCAGTGGTCATGAGCTCTGAGTAGACACTGAAAGAAGGAGGTCAAGGATGCAAATAGCAGAAATGCTCTTCCTTCATAGAGGGGTTGAGCTCAAGTCTTAGAGAGAAGATGAGGAACTCGGAGAGAAGATGAGGAACTCGGGAGTATAGTCTGGACATGAAAGGAGCCAGCTGAGATGGGATGGACCTCTGAGCAAGGTTGGCTTTCGAAGATATTCCAGGCGCGTCCAACCAGGAGGAGACCCCAGTGTAGACCCAGAACTCACTGGAGGGACTATAAATCTCATCCGGACTGGGAACGCCTCAGGGTTTCCCTGGATGAGCTGCGGAGTAGTTTGGTTAGAGACATTTGGAACACCCTTCTTAGACTGCTGCCACATGACCGGATCCCCGATAGGAGGGAGAAAATGGATGAATGTATGGATGGATACTATTTTGGTTCCAATTATCAATTTTGCTTTTGGTCTTCATTGATTTTTCTTTTACAAAGTGTTTCCTCCAGTCCAAATGACCCATGTTCTCCTTCCATTTGAGCTTCGGGTTCCTGTCAGAATAGGTGGAGCTCATTTGTAAAATGTATGAACTGGACAGCGTCGACTCAGCTGTGGTTAAAAACATGCTCAGACATGTCGGAGGGTCCAGCCGGTCTGCAGGGACCACACCTCGCTTATGTAAGAGCATTCATACAGTGTGAGCTCTGTCATGTGAGGTTAGCCTGCTGCCAGCATGTTAAGCACACCCCAAAGGCCTCTGGGTAATTAGTGTATGTTCTGGAGTGAGGTCCTCCAGTCACAGGAAGGTTGAGCTGTGCTTCTTTTGAGGAGGATGTTGAATCCAGAGGGCTTAGTGAGGGGGTCCTAAAACTGAGGGGAGGGGTTTAACTAAAACTGTTAGTCAGAAGTGTGTGCATACACCACTATAGTCACATAGTATGATAATGTGTAGGTGGTTTTGGGGGGGACATCCTAACCCTCTGCCTTTAATGGGACTTCACCGTCTGCAGAGCCTCTTTGGTTCAGTCTTAAAAGTTGAAGTTTCAGATTGTGACCTAAACTAATGCCCCCCATTGTGACCTTCAGGGTCAAATTGCTTTAAAACTACAGGTTAAAGGTTATGTGCAAGCTGATGAAATATTGATTGTTCTACGTTTTGGTTGCGTTGACAGCTGCAACAAGGGCCCCTTCGCTCCCTCCCCCAAGGAAATAAGGAGAAAGAGAGGGAGGGTGTGAGCGAGAGAGTGAACATTTGGTCCATGAAACACAGGAAGCTGAGAGTTCTAGCCAGGAGTTGCTGTAAAGCTTGCAGCCTCAGCCACCATAAATCGGCACAGAGCTGTTCATCCCGCAACACCACAAAGGAAATTTACACCAGGGAGAAATCCTCCTGAAACGTGCAGCTATCCTTTGCCCGCCCGCCGTGTTGAAAACTATTTTTTTTCATTGTCTATCTGCCACTTAATGTATATAAATATAAAAATGTGGACAGTCCTCTCTAGAGTGGCAAGTTTGTCCCGCTCCCTTTGTAGGATTAAAGGACTCTTTTAAAGCAAACATATAAAATATTTATTTATTTTCAGCCTATTATAGACTGATACAAACATACTGATAAATATTAGATTCCATTTATTCAGATAGACCAAAGTTCTGCAGACTGAACAGCGGCTCCTGGTGGCTGAAAGCAGTTACTGCTACATAAGCAGGAAAGGTCAATCATCCGTGGAAATAATGTTCACGTGAATAACTCATGTGATTCACGAAATAAATTGGATTAAGTTCTCTCTGTGACCTTTGAACCCTCTATACTTTTTTAATGTTTGTGTTCATGTTTCTGGTTGAGATCCAACATCACTGGTTTTAAAACGTTTCATATGTGGAGTTTAAATCAATAACAAAACAAAGACGACAGTTAATTGAAATTATTTGCTGCCATGAAATTCTTATCGGTTCTTTCTGGAATGTGTATTCTGTGAAAATTAACCTTTAGCATTTTATATAAATGATAAATGAGATTCATACAAAATAACCAAATGAGTAACAGTTTGCGCAACTGAAAAAAAACAAACATTATAAAATAAATAAGAAAATTACAACATTGTGACTGATTGACGTAAGAACTCAGATTACCGATTTCCCCTAAACGATTTCTCATTTAGGGTAAATAAGACCTCGGGCCCGGTGTCGTGTCAGACTGCAGCAGAACGTTTCTCCAGCAGGACCACCTGTGGTAACGTGCACAGATAAACATAAGGTGGGCTGTTGGGATTGGTCCAGACTTAATAGTTAATTCAAATGATTAAATATAAAAGTGAAGAAAATGTGTTTGCTCTCTGTCGTTTGGGTGGGACAGTTGTGCAAGTGGATGGGTCCGAGTCTGTAGGCCCAACCATGAAGCCATGCCTGGTCCATTTACCATTTGAGGGTAAGGCTGGAGGTGAGCGGTTGTCCTCTTCAACCCTGGCTGTTGGTGTAGAAGTTGGTGGTTCGATATCCAGCCCTGCTCACTACATGTCCAAAACTCCTTGAGCAAGATACTATCCCCCAAGTTGCTCCAGCCGGTTGTTCCACTAGAGTGAAACGTTTCTCACTCCTGATCAGCGGGCGACAACCTGCATGGCATCTTCTGCCTTAAGTGTGACTACGCATGACTGCTGGCTCAGGTTCTAAAACTTTCAGAGCGGTTCTGTACAGAGAAGAGGCCCATTTGAGCAATGACATTCCTCCCTGTGTTTGTGTGAGATCTCTCCACGAACTGGAACCAGTTTCCTCCTACAGTCTAAAAACAGGAGATATGGTGTGAGTGGTTTTCTGTCTCTTTTTGTCAGGCCTCTGATGGATTGGCAGCTTTTTCGGGCTGTACCCTGCCTCTGGCCCATTGTCAGCTGGGATAGGCTACAGCTTTGTCCCAACCCTGATCTGGATTAAGCCGTCTTTGTTTCTAATCATTTGATAACTTCATACATCTTTCCATCACATCAAATATCAATATTTCTGTTAGCTAGAACATTTTATCGGCTTTCCTGCTCACGTGTTTATTAGTAGTAATAATAATAATACATTTTAATGAGTAGTTCTTTCAGGTAGGGGGGTGCATTACCATGGCTGCACTGGTGAGTGAGGAGGGAGATCTTATTATCAATCGGCGGTGGAGGCAGGAAGCCAGTGAAGTGAATGAAGAAGGGGGGGTGATGTGTTCATGTTTACGCACTCTCATCAGGATGTGTTTGGTGTCGATGTTATTCATTTGGGTTAATTCGTCTTTTGACAGCTGTATGAATGGGGATCTATCCAGAGTTTACTGAAGAAGACTATCTCATTGTACACTCGGGCAACAGTCTCTCCTCAGTTCACTCTTTTATCCTTAACTTAATCAGTCTCAATCACCCACTCCACGGTCCGGGGAATCAATTAACATCATCAATCCCTGCAGAGTCATCAGCCGCCACCAAAAGTTTCTACCAGTCAGACAACCAGAAGAGTCTGAGCACTTAAGACTTTCTGACAGACTGATTATCTAATACTGAACCCTTTTTTTTTTATCAGTTTGAGTCTAATACAAACAACATTGTGAAGATTTTTGACATTTATTGCACCTTTAATCTTTTACAGTTATCAGGACACATTACACATTTAGTGAGAGAAGCAGAGAACTTCATGTCTGCAGCGACCACAGACACCAGAGTCCAGGTCTACAATAACTCTTAATCATTTTCTCCAACAATATTATTGATTGATAAACACCATTTGGCCCATAAATCCCCCTGATGCTATATTAGATCCTCTTTATCTCGGATTCATCAAAGAAATCAAAGACAGAATTTAAGTATAATTACACTACTTCACATTTCACTCAGAGAAAAATACATCTATTATTCCGCCTTAAACTGAGTAAAACTTGCATAGATGACATATTTCAGAAGGCACAGAAGTCCCAGGCTGGATTAAAACACGAGGATCAACACAATCCTACCGGCTGCAGGCGCACAGGTCATGTGACCATCATTAGCTTCAATCATCAAACTGAAGCACTGCTCACTGCTGTGTTGTCTGGTCCATCCCACCGGGCTGGAGGTGATCTCAAGCATTAAGATGTTAAGAAGAAGAAAATAACAGTAATTAGTACCGATAAAATTCAGACGGTGGTTGGTGTGCTCTTGACTTTAACCTCAACATACAGCCTTGTGTAAAAGTACTGAACCCCGTCCTGGTGTCTAGCCTGTCGGATTTTTATTTAAAGAACACCAGCTGCATCTGTGTGAAAAAAGCTCCGCCCCCTTAGATACTTAACCCTTAAATCTAACAAACTGGATTATTAACTGGTTCCACCTTGATTAGACCCACCCAGACTTGATCACTACAAGTCCGGTTCAGTCTCATCTTCACTTCAATAAACCAGCTTCAGATGCAGGACTTGTGGTTCCTAGGTCTCACCAGTAGCACACTATGTCAAAATCAAAAGAAATTCAGGAAGGTGATTGAAATTCATCAGTCTGGGAAGAGTTCTAAAACAGTTTCTAAGGTTCTGAGACTTCTCAGATCCACAGTGAGACGCATTATCTACAAACAGAGAAGACTTGAAATAATAGTGAACCTTCACCATTTTTTAGCGGACTACATTCCAAAATTCATCGAAGAGCATGATGAAGACTCATTCAGGAAGTCACAGAAGATCATTGATGACCAGCAGAGGAGAGGGAGAATCTTCCCTGGACCGATGAGGAAAGTTTAGGTATAATTTGCCATATTTTGTGCTTAATCAGGTTTTCACAGTGCTAGAACTCTTCAAAACAACATTCATCCTTGATGGAAACTCAGTATCTTAACCACCAAAACATTTCTGGTGTTTCACTACAAAATACTGTGACGTCATTCTCAGTAAAAAGGTGATGATGTCAATTAGAAAAAACATTCCAGAAGTCTCCTCTAGTCTACAGACGTTTAATTAATTCGAAAAGAGCTGATTTAACCTCTTCTATGAATCTGACATTTTCATGGTCGCCTCTAGACTGGAAGCCTTAGTGCGCTCCCTGTGTGAGGGGGTCCTACAATCGGCAGATGCCTGTAGAGAAGGAGGGTGTGCCACGTGTTGGATTAAGGTGTGAGCCTCGGAGGGGACAGCTTGTTTGGCCGAGGTCTGCGTTCTCTTCCTGCGGTCCAGGTTTATGTTCAGGTCTTAAAAGCAGTCTCCATCTTCGGATTCTGTTACATTTGCAGAGTAAGAAACTTACAACATTCGTAGGGAAAGAAACCAAACAATCAACTGTCTGTCAGCACAAAAGAGTTCTTATTTTTGGGTGAGTTCTGTAGTGGAACATGAACGCTCCTCTCTGTTCCGACTAACCAGAAACGCTTGAATCACTCTACAGTTTGCTGGTCAGCTGTGGGGGGGCGTCGCTGTGAGCTGATCCTGGGAACCCTCCGTCAAAGGCAGTGTTCAGCACCTCATCCAGGTTCTGAGCGGTGATAATGTCAAGGTCAGCTCGGACATTGGCTGGGAGTTCCTCGAGGTCTTTCTCGTTGCGTTTAGGAAGGATGACACACTTCACTCCTGCCCTGTGGGCCGCTAGGATTTTGTCCTTGATGCCGCCCACCTGAGGAAGAAAAATGCAGGATGTTAGCGCTGTGGGCTGGTTTTTCTTATTGAGAGTTGAATACGCTTGTGGTTAGCGCTGCTGCCTCACAGCGTCTAACGTCTGCCGGCCTTTCTGTGCGGAGTTTGCATGTTCTCCCTGTGTCTGTGTGGGTTCTCTCCTGGAACTCTGGCTTCTTCCCACAGTCCAAAAACATGTGATACAGGTGAATTGGTGACACAAAAAAATTGCCCGTAAGTGTGTGTGGTTGTGTGTCTCTATGTGTGTCTGCCCTGCCATGAACTAGCGACTTGTCCAGGGTGTACCCTGCCTCTTGCCCGATTTTAGCTGGGATAGGCTCCAGCCCACCAGTGACCTTGAACAGGATAAGCAGTAGATAATGAATGAATGAATGGATTGATGGAAGTATGAATTGATTTAGAGATGGATGATGGATGATAGATATATGAGTGGATGAACAAATGGATTGATGGATGGATGGATAAAAGATGGATTCATGGATGTATGGATAGATTGATGGATGATATAGAGATAGATGGATGGATGAATGGATTGTTGGTAGGATGGGTAGATGGATGAATGAATGGATGGATGGATGAGTAGATGAACGGGTAGATGAATGAATGGATGGATGGATGGATGAGTAGATGAACGGGTAGATGAATGAATGGATGGATGGATGAATGGATGGATGTGATAACTCACCGGCAGCACCAGCCCCCTGAGCGTGATCTCTCCTGTCATGGCGACGTCTGATCGTACCAGTCGGCCGCTGAACAATGAGGCCAGGCAGGTTACTATGGTAACGCCAGCAGAGGGGCCGTCCTTGGTGACAGCTCCGGCAGGAAAGTGAAGGTGGATGTCTGTCCCCTCTAGCGGATCTGAACCCCCCACCACTGTTAGAAACATGGAAACATTGGGATTGAATGTTAATGAGCTTATCTTCTTCACTGTGGAGCGTATCAATCTGTGGACTCACAGTTGGTGAGCTGGTATTTGGTAGCGTTGGTTCTGAGCCAGCTGATGGCCAGATGGGCCGATTCTTTCATCACATCTCCCAGCTGGCCGGTCAGAGTGAGCTGACCGTCTCCCTCCATCCGACTGGCCTCCACGAACAGGATCTCCCCACCGAGGGGGGTCCAGGCCAGGCCAAGAGCCACACCGGGCAGAACCAGTCGCTCAGACACCTTCAAACAAACACATGACACATCTGCAAAGCTGCTTGTGGAGAATCAAGGTCTGTCATTCAAAAATAAAAATAAATCCTGTCAGACATGTTAAGCATTAGAAAACCAATTTTTTTCTCAATATGACATTACAGCTTAAACCAGATTTAACCAGGAACCTGCGACCGTAAGGCCAACATTTCCAAATCACAGCCGCGGTTCCTCTTCTGAGGCCATATTTACGGCGATTCTCCGTTCAGACTCAGACTACACTGTATGTTTCTCTTCTGTGATGGGCTTTAAAGATTCACCAGTCAGGTTAGGCAATCATATAAATTCTTGATGTGTCTTGGTCAGAGAGGTGCAAACTGCAAGTTTGACCTCAAATATTCACAGTTATTGACAAGTGGTGACGCTGACGAGGAAGCCTCTCAATAACGGCAACAGAAGAACTATGTTGTGCTTAAAACTTTCTGTTCAGAACAAAAAAAATAAATCTTTTTCTTTTTTGTAAAACACAAGGGAAACTTTTCAGGTTGTGATGGAAGCTCAGAACCTTAGATCAGGGGATGTACATTCTTAAAGCCGGATCAAGAGACCATAATGCAGGTTTTTCTGTCTTAGATAACTGACTTTTAATCGTTTGGTGTTTTGGGGGAAAATCTCCAGTTTTGCTTTATATCTTGTTTCATCAACAGTATATCTTCATATTGGTCTCAGTTAATTCCAGAGCTCCACAGGGAGGCCTTAGCTGAGTTTTATTCTATTGGTTACAATTGGGAACAGCACCACTAGGTGGCACTAAATCTAACTACTAGTTGTACAGACATAGCAAAATTCTATGAAGTCTATTAAGACCTCTTTGTTATTTGGACCTTCTAGTAAATCTGACACTCTTACGATGCAGGAAATGAGATCTGATGGCTGGAGGCACCTGAACGCGGTGTGAAATGACAGAATTCCACTGCTCTGATCCAGGATGGATGTTAATACCAGGTCTGTATGTGTTTTATAATACACTGTGTGATGATGGGCACCTTACCTCCATCTCAAACAGTGGAGGTCCCAGGATGTCTTTGAGGGCGATGTGGTCGATCACTATGGGCATCTCTGGAGGCATTGCCTTATCTGAGCACACATGAGAGGATAATGATCCTCTAGTTTGATCATTATGACAACAGGGTTCACTAAACAGCCACAACATTATAACCGCTGACAAACATTGATTATCACCTGTCAGTGAGTAGGATATACTATGGAATGGATATTTTATCCAAAAGTTGATGTTTTTTGAATTAGTAGAAAATGGGCAAACGTAAGATCAGAACGACTTTGACCAGGATCAAATTGTGATGCTTAGACGACTGGATCAGAGCATCTCCAGAAATGCAAGTCTTGTTGGTTGTTCCTGGTCTGCAGTGGTAAGAACCTACCGAAGTGGTCTAAGAGAGGACAACCTGGGTTGTCCTCTCTTAGACAACCAGGTTGTCCTCTGAGGTTGCTCCTCAGTGTGTGGAGCGAAGGCTAACCCATGTTGTCTCAGGCCTGCCGGGCCGTCTGACGGTGTCTGTCTTTGTCGTTTGTTGTGCAGTGTACGCGGGGTCCACGATCAAAATGTTTTTCTGGCGTGTCAGAAATTTTGGCAGGGTCTCGACTCGATCGGTTAACAACAGTGCCTTCTTTCCTCACTGCGCCTGTGACAAGTTGCTGAGCATCTGAGTTGCCATGGCGACACGACTCGTTGTGTGGATGATAAATAATAAGTAGTCATAAAGTAGAAAGTGCAGTTTTTGGTTGGTACCAACCGAGTAGCAAAGATGAATAAGAGAAGTTCACAGCTGTCAGAGCGGCGCTTACTATCAAATTCACACGCTTATCTCCAAATATCTCTGCAAAACTGACCAACCATTATGTCCACGGTGACCCTGACACCTACAAGTCCAGATCATTCATCTTTTTTTTTTTTTAAAACTGTTTCGACACATAGAAAAAAATAAATGAATCAAGATAGCTCGATTCTGTATTGTGAGCATGTTGATTACTGACAAACTTTTTTCTGCCGCGGAGCTTTCAAATAGAACTTTATTGTCTATTGTGGATAGGGTCAACATGTTGAAGGAGCCGGACGGGTCGTGCAGTGTGAGCACAGCAATCGTGAGTTTCCACAAACGTGTGATTCATTCAGTGTGAATTGTAATCAAACGACCCTCAAACCCAGGTTGAAGTGTTAAGCCCAGCTCAACACTTCAAACACTAACACTGTGAAACACTTCCAACACTTTAAAAATAAACACTGCATAACCCTAATACTACAAAACACTTCAAACATTAACATTATGAAATAACTCAAAAAAGTCACAAAACTTTTGTTTTTTTGCCAAGCAACGCTGAGGAAGTCCCTAATCCCCAATGCTATGCCAAAATGAAAACCAGAAGGTGATTCAAATCCATCAGTCTGGGAAGGGTTCCAGAGCTGCTTCTAAGGTTCTATGACTCCACAGATCTAGGTGAGACACATTATATATACATGATGAAGACTTGGAACAACTGTGGACATTCACAGAAGTGGACCACCTTCCAAAATTCCAGTTTCATTCCAGTTTTCTTTGAATAACTGGGGATCAGATCTGACACCAGGAGCGAGTCTTATACTTTCTCAGTGCCAGAACGCAGATGTAGTTTTGATTTTGCATATGAAATAAGAGGCATGACCACTCTCCACCTCCCACTGGTCCAATATGTCCACTGAAAAACCAAACCAAGAACAGGCTCTTACCATCCTGCTTTGTCGGGCTGTCCGGGCTCAACGCCTCTGTCTCGGTGACCCTCGGACCTTCAGCAACCTTCACAGCCACTGCTCGGCATATGGCACCAATCTTCCTCTCCAGCGATCGCACACCTGCCTCTCGAGTGTACCTATCAGAATAAAAGAAATGAATACACGTTGATAGGAGTGAAGGATTAATCACGGTGACACTGACGGTATACTTTGGAGGGAAATATAATCCAAACTCTCCACTGAGAGAAAACCTGTCAAACAAAGATGAAGGACCATTAAAGATTGTAAAGCCTAATATATTGTTCTAAATAGTAAAAACATAATGCATGTTTAATTATCTCTGCATGTGATGTCAAGGTAGTGATGTTACGATATATTACAATGTGTATCGCAATACACAGGGTTTCAGTCTACATCAGAAACCCAACCCCTCCAGTGGTGCTGCACTGGAGGGGGTTCTGCAGAAAAGAGAGGGCCAAAATTCCCCCACAGTGATGTGAGACACTCAACTCCAGTTATCAGAAGGGTTTGGTTGCAGATGGTGCTTTTGAAGATGGAACATCTAGACGCTAAGATCATGGAAATATTATCACATTTCCTGCATTTTTTTACTGCAGCAACAACAGAGATGTATAAATGTCAGTGTTTTCCAGTGTTTGCATCTCTTGGTGAGTTTTTGCGGACCTTCTGATTATATCCTGTGTGGTTTCCTGTGGAATATGCAGTTGTTCAGTAGTTAATCCATGTTGTTCCAGCTGGTTTGGGATCAGGTGACGGTGAGCTATTTCCACTCTCTCCTCCTGTGTGTAGCCTGAGAAACAAACACGCACACACACACACACACACATTAGTAATTCCTACCATCAATAATCTCTGTTCTTCATTGACATCCTCAGTGTCTTAAAGGAAGAAGCAGACTGGAAACAGAGGGCGTTACCCATCCTTGCAAAAAAAAAAATCCGGGACTTACATTAGAACTGAGGAAAAGATTTAGTTTGAGATTTGTGAGTGTGACTTTTTTTTTTGTTTTCTTTTCAATCTAGACTTCCAATGCTGACTCAAGAAACATCTCTAGGGGCAAATGTCGCAGGTTTTACATATGTTGGTGGTGTGCCTTGACCAGCTCAGGGTTAGCTTAGAAAGGTTCGGAGCGAAGGTGGTTTTACAGACCTCCACTGGTCAAACTTCATCGCTTCCTGTGGCGGTGGGTAGAGCTCACTGCGCGCTCTCACCTCGCCTCACCGGGGAGGAAGGACAGAGCACCTCATTCAACTATCAACTGAATTTTGGCATATGGTGGATCATACTTATTATTCACCAGAAGATAAAGTTACAGAGCGTGACACCTCGCCGTCAAAAAAGGAAACAATGAAGAACAAACTCGTGAAACCATGTAACCACCCTGTAGTTCACAACCGCCACAGAGAAAATCTGGGTCAGCTCGGAAAGGTACGTTACGAAACTATAGCAGGAGTCGGTCCTCAAGATTATATTAAATGGAAATAAATGTTTAATCTGCATCTACACCCACCTGTTACCTGCAGCACCTCCATCCGGTCCAGCAGGGCAGGTGGAATGGTCGCTGTGGAGTTTGCCGTGGCAATAAAGAGCACTTGAGAGAGATCAAAGGCCACGTTGAGGTAGTGGTCTGTGAAGCTGTGGTTCTGCTCTGGATCCAGGACCTAATGGAACAATTAGAGAAATGTATAAAGAGAGTGACTTCAGCTTATAATCAAGAGATTCATAGAAAGTAAGAAATTTAAAAAGAAAAAACTGGTGAGGAAGCCCAACAAATCCTCAACTGCAGCTTAAGAAGTTGAGGTTGGGTTGAGACCAACATAACAAAATGACGATCTGAATGAGAGACACAGACCTCCAGCAATGCTGCTGCAGGGTCTCCTTGCATGCTCTTCCCAAGTTTGTCCACCTCGTCCAGGAGGAAGACGGGATTATTGACAGCGACTGTCTTCAAACCGTTGATGATGCGGCCGGGCATGCTCCCTACGTAAGTTTGCCTGGAGAAACAAGCAGGCTTTAAACTACTGACCCAGGATGTTTATTCTCCTAACGGCAAAATAAGAATACAACTGCTTATAATTAAACAGATATTGTTAATAAACAATAATGATCACAGAAATCTGTTTATGTATTTCTTCTGCTTCACAAACTAATAATTTGGACACTAGCAGTTAGGGGGGTGGGAGGGAATCAGAACTAAATTATAGTGACAAATTATTGATGACATTGTTGTGTAGTTACTTGAATGCCATGAAAGATACTTTATCATTTACATTTAAAATATGAATGTTTGGTACAAAAGTCCTACGGCGTTGTTTTTCCTGGTGAGGGCAGCAAAATGACAGTCGGCACGTGAAGCGAGTTGATGATAGAATTAGAGGCATCAGAGAAGGATATCAAGTGGCATCTGCATTTGAACTAAACCTGCGCACACACACTCTTGGATATAATAGCACAGGCATGAAGAAGATACATATTACACATGGAAGGAGTGTCGTATGACAGTAAAATACGATGCATCCAAATGTGCAGCTTGTTCGGGGCAATGCTCAGTGTTTCCCGTTCTGTTGCATCGGTCTTATTTAGGGAGAAATTCACGAACAAAATCCTGGCTCTAAATCCTGTTTGGTTCCAAGCAACTCATCTGATCTCCCAGCAAAATTCTGTTGAAAAGCATTCACAGCATTTTGTTGTTGAAACGTTTGACCCTTCACTGCCAGCAGATGGCAGTAAGGGAGTAGAGGCAGGCTGACGGAAACCCAGTCTGCATATATTTTCTATTTTCCTATGATGATGAAACACAGACATAACGGACAAAAATGTAACACTGCACACTAATATGTGTCTGATAGTCAAACTGACGCACCTGTTTTAACTTGGAGTGTTTCACTGTGTGAACCTGGACTGTTTCATTGTATGAATCCTTAAGGTATTTAGTAGTAGTATTAGCAATTACATTAATAGTAGCATTAAAGTAACTAAAAAAACATGGGAAGCTTGGGGCAGATTGGACCATAAACAGTGGCGCCATAGCAACTTCTTGTTAACTACTTAAGATTTCTGTTTCATTGTGGCATGCCACCGTTACATATTTACTTTGAGATTTGCCATGATGCTATGGCTACAGTTTGAGCTCACTAAGCAAATTCTCATTGTTTGAGGTTATTTATTTTTGCATTTTTTTTGTAATTTTCACAAAAACCCTTTTGTTAATTGTTACATTAGAGTATTTGTGACATAAAGAGGTCACATGATATGGTAAACCCATGCATCTCGGACTTCCCTGTCCCACACAAGCAGCCTCCAGTGGAGATGCTGGTAGTTCATCTAGAGAACACATATCAAACTCAAAACAATTATACCTGGCCCGCTAGACAACATCTTATTTCTATAATAACTGGCCCGCTGGTATACAGTACAAACACCACAGATACAATAAATCCAAGAATGCATTGCAATAGCCAGCCTGTCAATCAGCCCCAGCGCTTCTCCCTGCTCCAGTCCACTGTTGTCCGATATCAGCGTTTATGGACAGATTTTCTACGTGCAACCAAGTTGCGGAGGGTGTTGAGTTCGGTGCCTTTAGGATACCGTCAACAAACAAGGACCTAAATAATGGAAATAAAATGATCTAGAATATTGTAATTCCTTTCAGAGGACATGTAAGGTCATGCCATTATGTGGAATCCCATTTTCTTTTTATGTTTTCACTGCAGGCAAGAAACCAATGCCTTCCTCTGCAGGATCTTATCATTTGCATCTTTGTTCTTGATTTCTTCTTTCTTTTTGTTTCACACTGGAAACACAAGAACTTCTGGGAAAGCTGGAATGATTCTCCAAAACTATGCCAGCGTGTTTACCCGCAAAATATGGACTGAATAAAAAGAATTATCTAATCCTGTTCATAAAAGCTCATATTCGACTACCAAAACAATATGTCCATAACGGTTCATTTATTCACGTCAACTTTTTCCTTCTGAGGTGAAACTCCCAAAATCTTTCTGGACCACAATTTATGTCTCTGATGGCACACAGTTTGACCATCTAAAATAAAAAACACATAGGATTCAACACACAACATTGCTTGAGCTGCTTATTTTCACATGCATGCTATATATCCCTTTCAACTGTCCTTCACATCCAACAGCAATGCCGTTCCTTTTACGCTCTAAACACATGTCCAATCCACTACTTTAACGCCATCCTCTCTGCTCTGCCCAACAAACTACTCAAGAAATAACAGCTGGTTCAGAATTCAGCTGGCAGAATCATCACAAGAACCCCTTTCCATTGAACACATCACTAGTGTCCTTCAGCGGCTTACTGGCGTCTTGTTAAATGACATCACTGAGTTCAAGATTCTGCTTTGGACATTAAAGGCTCTTCACAATGTCTTAGGTCGTCTTCACATTTTCATAACCTCACATCATCCTCTTCCATGATTCCACTGAATCTCCTGTCCTACTGAAAACAATGGGGTTGACATTCTCCATTAGTCACACTGTACTTCAAGTCCAACTAAACACCACAGGATTTCAAGGCTTCAGTCATGTTTCTGGAACTCCATAATATTGACTCCATTCATTATTGATACTGATATTTATACCGTGAAATATATTGTTTGATTTCACTGCATGTTTTGTGATGCATCCTTGAGCGCCCATCAACAAAACGCATCTCAACGTTTATACTAGCATGCCTCGTTAATCCTACCTGTGGCCTCGGATGTCAGACTGGTCACAGACACCACCCAAAGCGATGCGGTGAAACTCTCTGCCCAGAGTCCTGGCTATGGAACGTCCCACACTGGTCTTACCGACTCCTGGCGGACCCACAAAGCAGAGAATGGGACCCTAAGGACACATTAGCAGCACAAGATCCACAGGTGAATACCTGTTTGAGTTCTAAATAGTGGATTTACATTCTGGCTGTGTGGAGATCTGTCAGAAGCACCTTGAGGGACGTCTTCAGCTGTCTAACAGCCAGGTACTCCAGCACACGTCTCTTCAGCTTGTCCATGGCATAGTGGTCGTTGTCCAGCAGGGTACGAGCAGCTCGGATGTCTAGACAGTCTGAGGAGAAAGAGCAGACAAGATGGATCGGAGAGAGCTGCTAAACAGTGTTTGGTTGTTTTTAAAACAATGACAATAAATATCTATGCTATTCTAAAGATGGATCAGACAAAGAAGGTGGACAAGATGGATCAGAGAGAGAGAGAGGAGAGAGAGAGAGTAGACAAGATGGTTCAGAGAGAGACGGAATTGAAAAATGGATCAGAGAGAGAGTGGACAAGATGGATCAAAGAGAGAGAAAAGACAAGATGGATCAAAGAGAAAGAGAGTGGACAAGATGGATCAGAGAGAGGGAGCGAGATCGTGGATACGTTGGGTCAGAGAGAGAGAAAATGGACAAGATCGATCAGAGAGTGGAAAATATGTATCAAAGAGAGAGAGGGAGTGGACAAGATGGATCAGAGAGAGACAGAGTGGAAAAAAATGGATCAGAGAGAGAGAGTACAAGATGGATCAAAGAGAGAGAGAGTGCACAAGATGGATCAGGGAGAGGGAGAGAGGTTGGTTACGATGTATAACAACATGCTAAATAAAGTAAAAAAATGTTATTTTATATATTCTTTTTAAAAAGGCAGCGGAAGAAGGTTCAGCTGCAGTTTAACAATCCATGGTGTACTTTATCAGCAGAGGAAGTGAGTTTGATATTAGACATGTAGAACAAAAAATGGTCTTCATCTCACAAACAAAGATTTAGGACATGTTTCCCATCAGATTTGTTGATGGCGAGGGTTTTCCAACTTAAATGGAGTTTGTTTGGGCAGAGTTTATGGCGCCATCAAGAAAAGAGAATCCGGATGAAGATGATGCCCCTGAGCAGCAATCTCATTTCGTGTACGTAGGAAAACATCTCCAGCTGGGAAATGCTGGGAGCTGGTTCACACTGAGCTCATGTGACAGACGTGAAAGAGTCTGAAGACGCCGTGTTGAACACTATGCTGCCTGAAACATCATCAAGAAGGAACATCACTGACCCACTGATGAAGGACATCAGTGGGTCAGTCATGTTCTGTAGGGGCAGATGCTTGAAGAGTCTCACGACCTCCACATATTAGCCAACGGTACCCTGGTTCTGAGGATGAACTCCTCAGAACCCCTGTCAGACCTCATGAATGATGTTGTTATTCACGTTTAAACTGAAGCACATCATCCACCACAGTAAACCCTCAACTGCTGTGTCCACGCTTCACAGTAGGGCTGCAACGAATAATCAACGTAATCGACAAAAAGCCATTATGAAATTAGTTATCAACGGATTTAAAGGCCGATTAGTCGATGACGTCATCGGACACTGCCCTTTCTGACACCTCGTAATAAGAAGGAAGTAAACATTAGCACCTTGGCAACATCATCGCGACAGAAAACATCCAAGGAGTGGAAGCATTTCTCCCTCAACACGACCAAAAAATGTTGTACACTGCAAGATTGTCAAAGCTGACCTGTCCTGGCGTGGAACACGTCAGTAATGCTGGAGCATTTGAAGCAGAGGAACGTTGGTTCTCTAGACGATGAAGGCTCGTCTCTGTAAGCTAGTTAGTTCTTTCTTTTCTACCCTTCATTTTCCTACATTTACATGGATGTTTGATTTGATTCCAGAAAAAAGTGCTGTACTTTCTATATATATTTCTTTATATTATTGATTAATACTTTTTATTTATCTTTTGTATCAGCAGGGATGGGATGCAACATGGAAGGACTAAATTACATTTCAGCAAATACACTGTAGGTATAAAAACCTGTATACTCTTCATTTACCTTTCGTGCTCTTGCTCCACGGTAGGTCTACCATTAGATCCAAGTAGTTCCTTGTTAAAGCGTAATCAGGCATGGACTGGGGCATCTTCTTCAACCTAAATACACATGAATGAGTTTAATGCATCCCTGGGTCTGATGGTGGACGGGGACACCTCAGAAAAACATCCAAAATTCAACCAGCGAAGTTTTACATGTCTCAGTGGAACCCTTCTGCCTTCCCTCCTTTTCCTATCCCTGGTGCTTTATTTAGTTACATGGTTAATTCTTGTCCTTCTGTTTAGGTTTGGTACCTTTCTTATGTCTGGAATCTTTACTCATTTTATGCAACACCGATTTATTTATTTCTCTCTCTCTCTCTCTCTCTCTCTCTCTCTCTCTCTCTCTCTCTCTCTCTCTCTCTTCCATGAGGGTCTTTAAAGACCTGTCAGATGTCAGATTAAGCACTGTACAATCTTGCAGCGTCACAGTCAGAAACTGGCTAATCTACGGATCTGACCCTGACCATCCCTTCCCATCAAGTCATGTGACATTATTTTGTGTTCTCCTAGCGGTCTTCTGTTTAGAGAAGTAGAAAGTTATTGTGGACCCATTATCTGGAAGCCACCACGAGAACCCAATATGTTCTTCAGAGAGAACTTGAGGAGTACTGTTGCAATATTTCAAAAAACGTTTCTTTATCCTGTGACATCACTGGGTATACTCGCTATTAAGTTTGTGCTCACTCTGTCATGCTATTGCTAAACTTCAGAACATGCAACATTCTGATGACTGAAAGAAGTAAATTCATTTTTAATTTGATTTATATTTTTTACTTCTTACTCGATTTTTCAGTTCAGTTGTATCCTGATACGTTTAATCAGATATTTGGTGATTTTTATTATTCAATATCTAAACTTGAGATGAGAAAAGAAAATTATTTTTTGCTCTGAATTGAGATCACGATACTGATTTTCTTCTTTTTTTAAATTTTGTTGTGCTCATCGTGCTATGTGATATAAGTTGTCTGGCTTCTTAGGGCCCAAACTGTAGTTAGATGACCTTTGGTATATGAAGCTAGCTCGCTTAGCTTAGCGCTGGTTTCGTGGTTGGTGACAGTGTGGACCCAATTCCAGACAGATAATTATTTTTAACAGCTAGAATAAATACACAGCTTTTCTCCTGAGTGGCTCCAAGATATAACACAAATAGACTTCTAACAGGTTGGACGTTTCCCAGCATGCTCTCATGGAAGCTAAATGTTTAATAAGTGCCAAAATCTTACCTCTTGAGCTCTTTGAGGCAAACTCTCAGTGCAGCTTCAGGCATATTGGCCCCGTGGACCTTCCTCTCCAAAGTTGCCATGTCATCGCCGTCCTCGTCTTCATCTTCCCCATCCAGACTGAACTGCTGTCCTGGGAAGCCTCCTCCTTTACGCACTGACAACACCTGAAGAGAAAAGGCACAAGGATGTGACCAGAGAGTAAAACACACACTGCCGAAAGGGAAAGGTGAAATTCTGAGGATTTTCACCCTCTTCTCATTGTCCGAACTTGGTTTCCTTGTTTTCTGCAGCAGTTTTAGCCCCTCGATCTGTCTGGTCAGCATGGGAAGGGCCTTCTTAAATCGCTCCTCTAAGCTCACAGCATCCAGGACCTTCACAGCGCAAACACATTCACATGGAAATACGATTGGACATTTTCACAGACACAGCAACCGACGTTCACATAATCCCTCCAATTAAGTAGAATGATGTTATGGAAAGATACATAATTCTATAAATAGTTCCATCCTACATTGTCAGAAGTTATTATTCTGTATCTCGGGATGACGTACAGTCACTTCACCTGTAATTTCTCCTTGTTTGAAGAGCGAATCATGGAGGCGACCACGTCAGGTAGAGTTTCCCTGGGAAGACTGTCCAAAAGACGCCTGAACTTTGCCACCACAGGAATGGACAAGTCCAACATCCCCAACAACTACACACAAACACACATGGTTGGGATAAGAGTTATCGAGTTACCTTAAGAACTGACCATCAATTAGCCATAACATTATAACCACTTGCTTCATACTGAGGAGGTCCACCACTCTCTCACAAAAACAGCTTTGACCTTTACGCCTGAAGATGTGCTGTGATATCTGTCAGCAAGTGGTGTTAGATCAGGTACCCGGTCTGCAGCAATGTTTAAGTTTGTGCTACATGTCAAAGTAATATCCACATGAATGGTGGGAACGAAGGTTTTCCCGTAGATAAGTGATGGCTCGCCTTCTTCCCATAGTGCACCATGGCACTCATGTAAGTTGACCATGTCCGTCCACAAGACGTTATAGAAAATTGGATCTATCAGATCAGACCACCTTGTTCAATATCTCTGTGGTCCAGCTGTGATGCTGGTGTGTCCATTGTAGAAGCTTTCAGCAACCGACAGGGGTCAGAGGTAACTCTGACCGGGCTGTTGCTATGCAATCCCATATGCATAATGCTGTGATGTCACTGTGTGCGCCATATTTCAATCAGAACAAACATTTTCATAAATTTGTGCCAAAATAGCTCTTTTAAAGGGTCAGGCTGGTCCTCAATCCCCACATGCATGAACCTTGGGCAAACACGGACTCTTTCGGCAGTTGCCCTTCCTCAGATCTCTTTGGTTGGTGCTGACCACTGCAAAAATCAATCAATCAATCTTTATTTATATAGCGCCAATTCACAACAACAGTTGCCTCAAGGTGTTTTCCAGAAAGAGCAGGTCTAGACCAGACTCTTTATATAATTATCCACAGGACCCAACAAATTCCTCCTTGAGCAAGCACTTGGCGACAATGGCGAGAAAAAAAAAAATGGAACACCCCACAAGACCTGCAGTTCTAGAGACATCATAATCTTGTCCATTTTTCCTGCTTCACACACATATCAATGTAAGAACAGAATGTTTACTTGCTAATGTATCGCACCCACTGACAAGATTATCATGGTAAAAAGATAATCAAAGTTAATTTATGAATTATTATTAATTTCTCATTTCAGTGTTTATAATGTTATGGCAGATTTGTGTTATTGTAATGTACACAAGCTGGCCCACCTTAACAAACCGCTAGAAATAAAGGTTTACATTATGCCACGGACACGCGAGCATCAGAACAACAACATCAGACAGAGCTTTGTGAACTCTTTGGCCCGTTTCCCGCCGTAGTGTCAATAATCGTGAAAACCGTGAAACTGTGATTATTTCTATGACTTTTTCTTTTTTTCTTTTAAATCTCATACAATACAACGCAGGAATCTCCTCTTTTTGGTGTAATGTTACCTATTATTTCATCATTTCTCACCTGCACAGCAGATTGGTAGAACTCCTTAGACAGCTCTCCCAGCTCTCCATCTTCTGCTGCTGGGGTCATGTAGTTATCCAGTTTGTCCAGCTGCTGCACCTGCAGGTGATTTTACAGAGACACACACAGTTACGTTTACAGCAAAAACAATTTGATAGCCTGTATATTTCAAAGAATACAGTTGATGGAGGATATTACAACAAAGCAAAGTAGTCATGAAAAAGTCTCATAATTGAAACCATGAACTGCGTGCCTCACTCTTTGGACGATGATTTCCATATTGGGACATTTTGAAAATACACAGTCATAAAATATGTACCAAGCCTAAATCGACACAGCTGGGACACATTTTCAACTGCAAACACTTTTCCAGACAATGAGGAGAGGCAGGGAGGGACAGAATGACCACTGTTTTTCTTCTTACAGAAAAATTTTATAAAACCTCCAGAAATGTCATTATCAGCAGAATAATCAGATTACTAATATTAAATATATTTTACCTCTGCGAGGACAAAGGGTCGCTCCTTCAGCAGACTGGACACACGAAAGCGACACAATCCTGTGATGAGGAGGGTGTAGTGGGGCTTCGGCCAGTTACTGCCCACCACCTGCACAGCTATTCCCGCGGTGCCAGTTCTACAGAGATGGAGCCAGAGGAGGAGCTTCAGAGCAGAGTTAACTAATTCAACTATCTACCTGGAATTCTCTACGGCTTCAACCCAATCAGGACTAGTTCTTTGATGGACCGAAACCGTATCGGGTACGGCAGCACATTCCTGAAATTAAGAATGTCTACTCCCAATTTGAAATATGAAAATCTTCACTAGCCCACCAACACCTTTACTAATAATTCAACACATGAAAGTAAGATACACTAGTTCCTGTGAGAGCAAATCGTAATTGTCAGTCTATTTCACCGGCTGAATGCTGACGACGCTGCCGTCATCCATTGGTCAATTCGAGGGCTAGCCTATAAAACACTTGCCCAACCATAAAGAGGCTATCTCTCCTTCAATAGCGGATTACAAAAATGCCAGTTTGTGTATTTTTTGTGAAAGTAGTATCTGTGTGTGTAAGCTTTCCTTATGATGCTAGCTCTCTCTTTGTGCGCTAGCGTGTTTGTTATAGCATTGTGCTAATTAGTTATTGTTTTTGTGTTAGCCTTTTGCTAATTATGTGCCCCGAAAAGTCAGGGATAATATGGATAGTGTGCTAATTTTAAATCCACATAGACTATAGTGTGAGGAAGAACTGGATTGATTTTGGGAAAGGTCTGTTGTGTTTTTCTCACACTAGAAGGAGCTGTATGTTCAAAAGTTTATACATCAACCCCTGGTCCAACTTTGTCTAAATTTTGTGCATGTGAATGGACTCGAGATAATCTATCTTGACCTCATCTTTTTACTCCAATAGCAAATACCATCACTGGTACTGTTAGCCAGAAAGGTACTGGTGGTAACTATGGACACTTTTTGGGGCATAACTCAATATCTAATTTGAGGAGTTTAATAATGGGGAGCTTATGCAACAAAGGGGATGGGGTGCTTTTTGAGGACATACCCTTTGTATCTAGTTAGTTATATTGGTTAATTTCTTTATATTGACGATTAGTTATGGTGTTTGTTTTAGCCATATGCTAATTAGTGTTAGCCTTTATCAATGATGGCTAGGTAGTACAATACATAGAAGTTAGCTTGGGTTGTGTTTATTATTTTATACTTTGGTTCACCCTGAAATCAAGCTTCGTGTTGTGAGTACTGGATTTGTTTAATTTGGATTTGGATTCATTTTGAATCATATGACACTCGTGGCAATAAATTACTGAAACTACTTGTGGACCATTGTATGTGTCTCATACATGTGCTACACTCACAAATTCCTAGACTGGGAAGGACCCGTTTCATATACGTTAATATTTCAGTGCTAATTAACAATTTTCTTAGCTTTCTCTAGATATATACCAGCACAAACACTGATGGGTTCCGTGCTCATGGACTCTCTGAAGACCTTTATTATATACCTCAACATCCCCCAGACCCCCCCAGGAAAAGCCTACAGACAACATCCTAAATCATTCCTGTTCTCTTATAAAGTCAGCATTAAATGCAAAATAAATCTTATTTTTTTTTGTAATAATTGCAAGTTTCTGTCACAATTTCTGTCGGCATTTCTGTCGGCCTATTCTTTTGAGGGGGTGAATGAGCCTCCTGACCCAGACCCCCCTGTTTCCCTAGGGATCGGCATTATGAGTGTGGCCCCTGTGGCTGGGTGTGGAGGGTTCAACAAAATTCAAACTCCAATCTCCAGATTCCAATCAGTAGAAATGTAAAATAATATCAAAATTTTATATTTTATGGCAGATCCAAGAAGTGGACACTTAAAACAAAACAACAGGACAGATTTGCATGACATTTCACCGTGGTAGGTTTTGGCATAGCCTAGAGGTGGTTTGATTTTGGTGACGTGAAGCTGAGCTTACACTCTTCGATCACAGTGTCGTGGCCGTTTGATTTCAACTCAAAATGTACAAATCAAACGATGGTTTGCTAGCAACATGCTAACAATGGGTTGAATCCGAAGCAACTGGACTTCAACAGTTGAAGCCCACCCAAGAGGCTTTTTCCGTTCCTTTTTTTCTTTTCTTTTTTAACCTGTCCTGTCCAGCTCCCTCGGTATGCAGAAAGAGGATCTGGATGCCTTGTAGTACCAGACAAAATTTAGTCTGCAAAGGGAGAGGATGTCGCGCTCCTCCAGCTGCGTGAACTATTCAAATTTGGCGACAAATCGGTCTTGGGCGCCGGGCGTCTGGCATCTTCCCTCTCAGTCGGTGCACACGGTGAAAGGCGTTGGTTCTGAAGGTCTCTCATGTGAGATTCAGCTGCTTCTTGATGAATTCCTTCACAGCCGCTTCTGGGTTCTCCCCTGCCTGCTCCGGAAACCCGGGGAAGTCAGGTTGTCCCTCATGCTGCGCGCTTGGATCTCCACGATGGATAACTTGATGTCTTTGTTTCCTTGGGTGAGTCGTGTCAATCCCTGAGGGACTTGAATGACTTGTTCTCCACGCCAAGCCAGACCACCTGTTGCTGGCTGAACTCCAAGGACTCCTGTAGCGCCTGAAACTCTCTGTGGAGAAATTCCACCAAAAAAAGCCGGGCGTCAAAGTTAGTCAGCTTCCTGTCAATGGAAGTGAGGATGTCCGCTTAGCTGCTTCCAGATGGTGATGATGCTCCTCCAGGAGAATCTTCTGGACGGCTTCTCATCGTGGAAGGAGTCAGCGTCTTGGTTGATTTTCCCATGACGGGCTGGTGGAATAGATCATCTATGTAGTCTTCACGGTCATCAATCTTATCCTCTTCCAGTGTGATTGATGGCTTCGGGCCGCTGATGGTATTGTCATCTCATGTGAGGGCCATGTCAACATTCAGGCATGATAAAAAAAGGTTTTCTCAATACGTACGTTTATTATATTTGTATTATTAATAGTTTTCTCATATTTAATGAAATACAAACAGCAGTTGAGTGCATTTGTACGTACATACAACATGTACTCAACATCTAGTGCAGGGGTTTTTTCCTTACTTTATTTCACACTAAAAAAAAATAATAATAACTTGGCAAAACAATGCACTGAACTTACAAATGAAGTCCCAGAAACAAATACATTTGTACTATTCTACTTCTTGTCAGACACCTGACAGCGCTTCTGCTCACGCGGCTGAGCTATATTTGGCCTGATGGAAGTTACAGTTGAAACCCTGACCACAGCTTCAAGATGGGCATCACTAACCTTTGACCTGTACTTACATTTATTAAAGTTCATAGTTGATCTCACACAGATATGTGCTTCCCAAAAGGCACATAACCCACCTGAACACTTTTGACAGCTCTGGGAAGAATGTAAGCAATTTTCTTTGTCCAGTCAGCTCTTTTCTCTGTGCCTCTCTGAATTTAGTTTTTAGTTCACCGTTGCCCTGCAAGTCGATAAGGTCCATTTGCAACACACTTGGGACACTCTCAAACTCATAAACTGCTGTGATGAGCTGACCAGAGCCCTGCAGCTTCAGGTTAAGGATGTTCAGCTCCTGTGTTTTGTCCATTAAGAAGGCAAGGTCCATTACCCATTTTGGGTCATCAATTCAGGAACATCCATTCTGCCAACTTCCATGAATTTCTTCACCTCTGCTCTTAACTCAAAAAGATCTCTTCAGGACATTTCCCCTGCTGAGCCAGCGCAGCTCAGTGAAATAAAACACATCGCCATATGTTGGGTCAATTTCTTCTAAAAAGGCCCGGAACTGGCGGTGCTCTAAACTCCTGGACCTTATGTGATTTATACATTTCAGGACCACAGACATGACAAGTTCGATATTTGCAACACTTATTAACACACGCACACGTAACGGTTCAAGCCCTGAAAATATATTATTATTTGATATTAGGACTGATGTTGATGTGATGTTAAATCCTCTTCAGTACAGTTATTACCACATTATCAACATGAATTAAACTAATTTTTCCTCCAGTGTGACTGAGACGGACATTTTCTACTCAGTAACCACACTGAACCAGTAGACGGCAGGTCAAAGGTTGAAGTTCACACTCTGTGTCTGAATAGACACCATAGATGATTATACAACAAATCACACGGTTTGCACTGGTTTTTTTCAGTAGTGCATAAAACAGTTAGGATTAGGATTATCTATCGTGAAATACAAAAAACAGACCTCCCATGTTTACAGAAAACAAATATCTATTCATCCAGAGCATTCAGCCATCAGGCTCCTCTCCTCTGGAACCATCTCCCAATATCGGTTCGGGGGCAGAAACCCTCTCTACATTTAATAGTAAGCTTAAAATCTTCCTTTATGACAAAGCTTATAATTAAGGCTGGCTTAAGCTAGCTCTTAGCTATGCTGCTATAGGTTTAGACTGCTAGGGGATATCCCATGATGCACTGAGCTTTTCTCTCTTCCTCTCTCACTGTCCTTCTTTATACATCCCTCTCACTTTCATGTTAATGGATTAATGCATGTTACTGGATTAATGCATGTTACTGGATTATTGCATGTTACTAACTTGACTTCTTCCCTGAAGTCTTTGTGCTTTCTCAACCTGTAAAGTCACATGGTTGGTGACAGCACCTGCTACTGTTGACCTGCTCGATGTCCACTGATTTCAAGATGCTCATGATGATGATTACTATTGTTATTATTATTTTCCTTATTATTGTATAGTATTTCCCCAAAAGCTATTTCTAAATGTTACATTACTATTAATGTATTATAAACCTGGGATCCCTGCTGCCGCCGTGGCCTAACCCTGGAGAACAATGGAAAGTGCATTAGCATAAATTGATATCATTGCTTCCCCTCTCTCTGTCTATCTTTTCAAACCAAACCGGTTATGGCAGTAGGCCGTTCAACCTTAGTCTTGGATCTGCTTGAGGTTTCTGCCTGTTTAAATAAAGTTTTTTCTCGCCACTGTCGCAAAGTGCTTGCTCACAAAGGAATTTGTTGAGTTTCTGTAGATAATTATATAAAGAGTCTGGTCTAGACCTGCTCTTTCTTTAAGCACCTTGAGACAACTGTTGTTGTAAATTGGTGCTATATAAATAAAGATTGATTGATTGATTGATTGAATGTCCCTAATGTCTTTTTTATCTGACTATCTCATTGGATAAAACATGTTTTGGCAAAGTTGTCCTGTGAGGATGAATTTACAGTTGGGGGGAAAAAAAGGTAAAAAATAATATATCTTATCAATATACAAAAATACATAGAATATCATATTGTGACTGAAGTACTGTGATAATATGATATCCTTTACTCTCTAGCTCTGATAAACCCAGGAGGGACCAACAGGTCTGTCTGTACACAACCATCTTACAGTACAAGGTCCCCTTACAGTACTTGACCACCTTACAGTACTTGATCCCCCTTAGAATACTAGATCACTTTACAGAGCTAGATTATCCAATCGAACTAGATTACCACACAATGCTACATTACCTTTCAGTATTAGATTACCTGCCAGAACTACATCACTTTATAGTACTAGATTACCTGACAGAACAACAATATACATACATTTGTAGTACTCGATCAAATAATAATAATACATTTAATTTATAATGCACTTTACATTTGGATCAAATCTCAAAGTGCTAAAATAACAGCACTAGAGCACCCTACTGCAAGAGATGATCTGAAAATAACAATTATAGATTTTAATAACAATAACTATTATTATTAAATAACTTTACAGTAGTAGATTAGATTACAGTGCCAGATTACCTGACAGCAATAGATCACCCGGAGTAATAGTACCACGTTACAAGTGTAAGGACGGCAGGAGTACTGTTCCGAGTTTCTGGTGTTGGGGATGGCCTCTATGATGGTATCCGAAAGTACTCAATTACCTGAAAGTAGTAACAGATTACCTGTGTAAAGTGGGCAGGTTGTCGGTGGACTGCTCTGGGTCCCTGGTGTTCGGTATAACCCCTATGATGGTACTCTTCAGGGAAGTCCCCTTCAGGAGTCTCTGGCCCACCAGGTGCATGTTCCTAGGGGAGTTCACGTTTAACCGGACGGTGGATCCCGGGAGGAGGACGTCCTCGTGGCTCAGTAAGAGCGGCAGGTGGGTCGGGATCTGGATTCCACCGTCTGATGCCATAATGCGATGTTAGAACACTTGCAAACAACAACACGTCTATGTTTGGACGAGGGAACTACGTCCTACGTGATGACATCACGTCCGCCGCACGAGTGTAGGAAAACACGACGCAGCTGTTTCCTACACAAAACCAACAAACAAACAGCGGTTTTATGTTTTTGCTTGCATATGTTCTTAAATGTTGATATTTTTATGTTAACGTACCTAAAAACTGTTAAAACGTAGCTAATTTAGATTTACCTTCCACTTCCGGTACTGGCTGGGCTACGGTAAGTGGGGAGGGACAAGAAGAATAAACGATATCACCATTAGTAGTGTATAAAGTTTTCAGAAATTTTACTTGAGTAAAAAAATAATTGTCCCACACTGTGAAATACTCTACTCCAATGGTAAAAACCTTTTTTTCAAATCCACACCTAAGTAAAAGTGTTTAAGTATTGTTAACAAAATGTACTTAAAGTATCAAAGCCGAAGTACTCATAATGCAATGAAATGGATTCTCTCAATGTTTTATTTATGATAAAGGATTAATATTCCTGCTGCATTACTCTAAAAGCCTAAGCTAATGCTGTATATGTTGAGGTAATTTAACTACTGTATCTGAACTTTAAGTCCTTTAATCTGGAAGGTCATATCGTTGCCGTCCCGTGTGAACCACTCATCCCTAAACAGTCAGTTTTTCTTAATATTGGCCTGTTTTCAGGCTTTGGGGGAAAATGTATTACCTGATCCAAGATTGTTTTAAAAATGTTGATTTGGCTTCAGAAAGAGATAGATTTTCTCAACTCATAAAGAAACTCAACTCAACACAACCTTATTTAGAAGTACATTTAAATAACAATGTTGATGAAATTGCTTGACATTCAATGAATATCATGGTTACACAATAAAAACACAAAGCCTACATTAAAGTGAAGGCAGATGCACTGTCAGATAGACAGGCCGATGGATGGTCAGATAGATAGACAGATGCATAGTCAGACAAATGAACAGTAAGATATATACAGATGGATAGTCAGACGAGCACACAGATACATTCTAATAACTACTGACATCGGCACGAGAACTCTGACACTGTAGTCTAACAAACCTTCAGACTTGTCAGCAGCAGTTTGAATGACCCACATGAACTTTTATTGCACCTAAATGCTCTTGTTTCAGTCATGTATGACATCAGGAATAAAAAAAACTCCCTAAATGTAAATGAAATATGGACTTTATTAAAAGTAAACATCATTATATTCCACAATAATGCTTATGAACAGGAAACTCTGATTAACTATTCAACATTTAGAAAGTAAATATTGCACTCCACTCATCCTTTGACAAACATTCCAAATTAGTATTCTAGATAGATACTTTCTTTCTGTGGTATGTACATAGCCACATCATTATAACCTGCTTAAACTTAGTATTGTAGGTCCCCCCTTCCTTTCCCCTCTAAAGCAGCTCTGACTCTCCGTGGGTTTGGCTTATTGTTGTCCAGTAGATGCTCTACTGGATTGAGATCTGGTGAATGTGGAGGACAAGCCATCACCTTGAATTTTTTGATGTTTTCCTCAAACCATTCCTCAGTAATTGCTGCAGTGTGTCAGGAAGTGTTATTCTTCTGGAAGAGGCTACTAACTACTTAAATTTTTTTTTTGGTCCTATTGTGGCTCTTGCGGTTACACCGGAGTTTAAGCTTCTCCCACCCACAAAATCCCATTAAACAGAGTAAACCGTGACCGAGTGAGTCTGTACAAGGACTTGTAAAATACAGGTGAAAAAACATGTTAAATAAAGTCTAAATAATACCAAAGAACTTCCTGGCATAACTTTAAAACTTGGCAGTTGAGAGGGTTTTATGCTCTCAGTCCATTTTAGCAGACTATCCAAACTTTACTTATTTCTACCCACACATTGACTTCCTAAATATTAAAACTGCTTTTATTGCATGCGTTTAATGTAGATTTTTTCTGTGTCTGAGTGAGCAGCACTCTGACTCTGACTTTTGCTATTTTGGTCCCAGACCATTTTTGCAGTGTATTTAGCCTCCCAGCATTAACTGCATATATGCAAATTATACATGAAAATATGCCATAACAGGAAGTCACTACTATCTGTTTCAGTAATAATTTGAATGGTCACACATCCCTCAATGAGCTAAGTTTGTAATCAACCAGGTTCATACCGTGAATCAGCCCTAGCACATAATAGTCCAAGTTCATACAGTGAATCAGTTCTTGCAATTCAATCAATCAATCCATCAATTTCAAGATCAAACACACATTAGACTTTTTCGAGAGATTTTTGTGTTGTTATATCCATTTTTTTTTTTTTTTTTTACAGTTAGTAGTTTCTTTGAAAACGGTGCTGATTTCAATAACAATCGATTATGATTGTAACAGGGTTTATTAAATTCTTTAAAAACTTTTAGAAATGACATTATTTTGCAAGTAAATAATCTGTTTGTACTCAAAATCATGTCTTTTACCAATAACATATTTATTTTCACTTGGAATTAATTGATGCAACGTCCAGTTTGTGAGATTTGAATTTCCCTAAAAGATGGAAAATTATAAACAGTGTAACAAAACTTCCATTTATTTAACCAAAACATCCAGATGTAGATTTAAAGGCCCCCTACAGTTCCTGTTCATGCAGCTGCATGTTTTAGGTCTGCAGAATAAAGCGTGTGTGTCTGACAGCGGGTTTTTTTGCCTTCATCTACCACAGGCACCCTGACAAGTGATTTAATTTGCAGCTAGGTCACTGAACCGGATTCAGCTTGTTGGCAAAAAAAAGCAAAAGCTGCAACCGTTCAAAGGCGGAGTCTTTAGACTTTTTTCACAAAAACAAACTTTCAAGTGCCGCTGGCATTTGAAAGATTTGATCATGTGGAGCAGCGAAAGGTTTACAAAGCAGCCCTTAATAAATGAGCCGAGACATGGTAAACAATAGACTTTACAACTTTTACAACTTTTGGTTGGCACTATGACCAAACTGTGTTTCTTGCCAAATTGTAGAACTGGAGGGTCATCCAGAGACATTCCAGAGTCTTGGGGTTTCTGCAACAAGTTGGAAACAGCAGATCTGGTTTTGGCTGACATATGTTGCCTCATCATCGCTGATTGTGGAGCAACTCTTGCAGTTTAACCTTTTCTCAAAGGGGAAATCTCTCAAAAGACAAGTGGAATGTGCTGAAGCTGATCCAAATACAGAATATGCATTGAATGAGCTATAGAACGAGTGAATGGCTTCCAGATTCTGGAGTGCATGACGCACAATGATTGGATGAATAATTCAGCCTATAAGTGATTTATGACAGGATTTTCCAGGTGTATGGAAGCACAGACTCTGCAGTGTATACGTAAATATTATAAAAAGATAAATACTCTGCATGTGCGCCGAGCTCTCATCTGCTTAACATGTTTTAAGTGTTTATGGTATCAGGCTATCATCTTCTTGATGAGTTTGCTTTATGCATGCAGAGTCGCTGGTTTCAGGCAACACGAGGAGAATACAGATTTTGTTGAACACAGGTAGGTCAGGGGATAAAAAGACCCGTCTGATATTCAGTGCCATCATTTCTAAGACCGTCGTGGTTGAAATATATGAACATTTATCTAAATGTAATACCTGACATAGACATTCTTCACCGTCCAAAGCACCTATTATATTTATTTTTAAAGGACCCAAATCAAACCGATACTTTTGTAGCCGGTTGTTGCTGGTGTAACTTTACTTGTGAATTTATAAGATTTTTGAAAATTTTTACATCCTTTTTAATAAATATATCTTCACTATATTTACCTAATATGGATAATTTGGCTATTCTTTTCATACATCTGGGATGATGTATCATTAAATGCTACTTTGATATTCACCAAAAATAAGTGGGTAGTGTGGATAGGACACGACTGTATAGCGTTTATTTATTATTTAATTTTGAATTGCTTACTGTCAATTACTTGCTTAATTTTTATGTCCCCAGGTTTGTTTTTACATTCTGTGTAGCCATAATAAATGTATCCTATCCGACATCCTATTCATACAGGTGTAGCCATCAATAATGTACATCGTTGTTGGAATGAAAGTGTAGAATCTGGAGAGAGCTTCTTCATAAGAGAGGCTGAAGACATAGTGAGCTTTGAATAGCCGATCAAATGCAGCCACTGATATCTCTGCACTGCAAGGATCGCTTTCTGGTCCATAACAATGGTGAACCGTTGGATTTTGTTCTTTTGCTCACCAATGCAGAGGAGGAAGGGCAGCTTTGCATCCACTTTTTCCAGGAATGTAGTGAGGCGGACACCTTCCTGTAATTTGAATGTCATAGATTAACAAACCATCAAACACACCACAGATTAGGATAGAACCAATATGTAAAAGGGTCCCGTTATTTACCTTAACAAGTCTTACAAGGTGATTGGCTGCCTGCGCTGAACTGATATTGGCTGTTATTTATGACCTTTTGATGTTGATATCAGCCTCCCAGCCTTGGGGACAGGCTATAAAGAAAACACATATTACTTCTTGCCATTTAACAAAAAACAGCACATCATTCAAATTACATATTTGTTGAAACCTCTTGGTTATGTTGAGGCTGCAGTGAAAACAGTCTGAATTCAATTATTTTCTCACTAATTTAGATTTAGTTATTTCATAGTGGACAGTGTGTGTTTCAGATACAGATAATGTGTCCATATTAACCATATTCTTTCTCGGCCTCTGGCTCAAAAGCTTCCGGCAGCTCTTCAGCATACAGATTGGAAGGAAGGCTCCGGCATTCTGCAACGACTTTATGCTTCAAATAAAAGGGGCAAATTAGCGAGAAACCTTTGGAATACTTGGTACCCAAACATCATCCAAAAAATCTTGGTCAATCTTTAAAGAGACACATGTCATTGAAGTATTATTTGCAATTGGAAAGATTCTATTCCCAAACATTTAAAATGCTATGTAATGATATATATTTATCCTTACCAGTCCAGGTATGTCAAGGAAGTGAGGAAAGACATCCAAGACCAAAGATATTGTATCCTGGTCATGAACCGACTTCAATCTGTGCTCAATGGTGGCCCTCATCTTCTCCTTCACCACAGATCTATCGGTCCATTGTCTAATTACAGAGAGCCTCCATGCAATCGTCACCAAGGAGCTGTCCATCAATTTTCAGAGATTCTCATTGTGTTGTTGGGCTGTCATAGACGTTAGGCCTTGGACACCTACGGAAGCCATCGTGGGTCTTGAGTCTCCACGCAAGATAGCCTGTATTGGCCTGGGGATCATAGTAGTGTTCCTGCTCACACTTACAAGAAAACAAAACACAAAAAAGATTCTAGAAATAATTACAACTATTAAGCAGAAACACAGAAACACGGTCTAATGATATTGACGGACAGTCCTGGTACTCAAAGAGATACTGAAACTTACAAATCAATTTTCTGTGTATGGATCTTGAAGATATGGAAAGAGGGTCACTATTCCCGGAGAATAACTCGTCCGCACACTTAACCCTCCTTTTGAAACAAAATATTTATTACATTTGTGTAAAATCCATGACTCTTTCTCTTGGTCGTAGTAAGTGATTTCTTACCCATGTGATTCTCTCATATGTGCAACAAGAATGTTGGGCATCTGTCTTTGTGTTGCTTCTGACAGCATGTCAGTTTGGTCATACTCCCTAAACACTTCATCATCCAAAGGATTTGGAAGTGTTTGAACCTCAGAACTATATAAATCTTCTGTAAAACAATTTTCTTTCACATTCTTAGCTTTTATGAATTGTACTAATAAGAAATAATAAGAAAAGTTTATTATAAAGCCATGCAGAACACCTAAAATATGCATACTAAAATACTCTGCAATCAATGATAAAACAAATAAACAAGCAATTTATCATTAAGTAAATACAAAACACTATATACCTGAAAATAACTTTTAAGTTCAACTACTCAGAGCATTTGGTCGATTTGAGGGCACTGAACCCTCAACAAGAGGCAGTTGTAATGTGGAGATTTTTTAACTAACTTTTTATTGCGTTGCTGTTGCACAGAGGCCACATGTTTGCAGTTTTTACTTAGAGTAAGGATTAACGGTAAAAGGTAACATTACGTTACCTCAGATCCCTAGGTTTTGGCAATCTACAATTATGGCTTTCTTTCTTGCAACCATGCAGTGTTGTCATCAGGATTCTATCAATGGAATTTGTCTCTTGTGAAATAGTGCTTCGATATACAACATCAAATCTAAAAGGGATACAGCCTGTAAAATCGGTTGGGTATGTTTCCAGTACTTCTTCTAAAACAGAGCAGAACTGAAATATGAGGTAATGATTTGTATAACTGGCCATGCATTTCCTCTAGCAATCCAAATGAGGTGATCTGAACGTTTTGTGTTGAGAAGTGAAAAAATCAGATCAGAGGCCAGGTTTGCACTGCCAAACAGCTAAGCTCCACATAGTTCTGCCGTGTGTCTGAAGGAGATGATTCTTGCTGAGCAATGCAGCCACAGGACAGGGGGTCACTCTAGATTCACTAATCTGAAGTAGATCTGATACTACTGGATCTTTTAGGAGAGCCTCAACATTTGAAACACATCCACCAACATAGTCATCTCTTGGCCAAAAGACATGCTGGAAGGTCCACCGATGCCAATGCATGAAGACACCAAGTTGTTTCTGTATGGATGATCCACCTTTAAAGAACATGTTTGGAAGAATCTACTTCCTTTTTCTGATTCATTGGATGGAGTAGAAATAGCGTATGGATCTTTCTGAGGGAAACGCTTGTCAAGAATGCGCTGGAGGTGAAGAGGGTCAGCTAGAGTGATAGGCATGAGCTTGGAGATTGAATGGTGGTAGAAGTGTTTCCGTATTGTCCTCAGGATGTTTTGTGAGAGTTAAGGGAGAGGATTTCTGGATAAAGTTGAATGAGTGTGGAGAGAGTATATTGAGGTAATAACCATTGGCTATAGAAGCAGATTATAACAGACACGTGGGTGAAGGGAGAGGAGGAAATCAGGATGTTAGGGGAAGGTATGGTGTCAGAGAGGGAAATGAGGAAGGGCTGATGATAGTGGGCAAATATGTCAGACGTGAACAAGTTCTTCAATAAGAAGAGGGAACATTTGGGAGATGTTTGAGAGTGGAGTTAGATGCACGTAGGTGGGCCACATAGCCTGCAGGAGAAGTAACCTGAAAGTGATTGGAGAATGCAATGTAGTTGCAATAGAGAGTGTAGACAGACATAATGAGGTAGATGAGGAAGAGGGAGACAGTGGGGCCAAGGATCAGGTGGTGGGGGCTGTAGATGGTTGAACATCAGGCTGAGTTCAAAGAACAGATAAGACAGACAATGGGTGTCTGAAACCTGCCAGACGAATGGGGAGATGCTTCTGTATTGGTGAACAAGACAGCAAGTAAGCTACCAGGTGTATCAGAAGCACGGATAAGAAGAAACCAGGAGACAGGTTGGTGGATCAATGAAGTGCAGAAAATGATAAGAAAGAAGAGGGTAGATGATCAGAGAGATGAAGAAAGCAGACAAGCGTAGAAAGGCACAAGATGATAGGTAGATAGAGGTGGCAAAAGTGAAGGCTTATTCATGTTATGAGCTGCATAAGAGATTGGAGACCAAGGAAGGCGGTTCTGACCTACAGAGACCAGCCAGGCAGAGAGAGAGGGCAAGGAATAATGTGCAGCAGGTTGGAATGATGATGGAAAGTGTTGAAATGGTGGAAAGTATCCAAGAGGAGGTTCGTGGACATGGCAATCGTGAACCAATAAGTGGAGTGAATTATAAGGATGAGGTCAGGACAGCTATAAGGAGGATAAAACTGGGAAGGCAGGTGGACCAGATGGAATACTGTTGGAGCCTTGGAGGTGTTTGAGTTCTCACGTAACAAGATCTTTGAGAGTCAGAGAATCCTGGAACACTGTAGAAAACATGTGGATAAGGTTAATCAGTCCCAACCATGAAGTTGTGTTCAAAAATACATACATTTACTGTTTGTGTGAACATTGTATGTTTAACTGTACAAACCTAGACTGTTTAACTGTGCGAACTTGGACTATTTTACAATGTGAACCTGGACTGTATGACTGTACAAACCTGGACTATTTAGCTGTAAGACACAAGATTGTTTGACTCTATGAACCTGGACTGTTTGACTATGTGAACCTGGATTATTAAACAGTAAGGACCTTGACTATTTGACTGGACGAACCTGGGTTGTTTGACTCAATAATTCAACCTTTATTTATATAGCGCCAATTCATAACAACAGTTGTCTCAAGGTGCTTTCCAGAAAGAGCATGTCTAGACCAAACTCTTTATATAATTATCTTACGGAGACCCAACAAATTCCTACGTGAGCAAGCACTTGGCGTCAGTGGTGAGAAAAAACTGCCCTTTAATGGGCAGAAACCCTGAGCAGATCCATGACCCAGGGCCTGTTCTACCATGTGAATCTGGAATATTTAGCTCTGTGAACCTGGTTTGTTTGACTGTATGAGACCGAATATTTGACTGCGTGAACCTGGAATGTTTGACTGTGTCAATGCGGACTATTTGACTGTACAAACCTGGACTGTTTGACCGTAAGAACTTGGAATGTTTGACTGTACGAACCTGGAATATTTAGCTGTATGAACCTGGATTGTTTGACTCTATGAACCTGGACTTTTAGACTGTATGAACCTGGATTGTTTGACTATGAGCCTGGACTGTTTGACTGTACGAACCTTGACTATTTGACCATGTGAACCTGGAATGTTTGACTGTACGAGCCTGGAGTATTTGAGAGTGTGAACCTGTGCTGTTTGACTGTAAAAACCTGGATTATTAGACTGTATGAACCTTGACTATTTAACAATAAGAAAAAGTATTTGCAAATATGCTGTAAAACCTTTGAGAATGGACACAAAGAAAATGCGTCCATTCATAGAAGAATATTTTTCATCAATAAAGAACTCACACAACATTCGAGTTGGTTTTCTCGGTTCAACTATACCGAAATAAAGCCCATAACAGACTCTTTTGGAGCCAAGAACTAAAGCCTAAGAACGTGGAATGCAGGACTTTTCTCTCCGATTCTAGTATGGTCATAAATTGCAGTTGTAATAGGTTTGAATGGGGAGATTTTTGTGCATCAAATGATATGAGAATAAAAAGTTTGTTTACATAGTGACACATTAATTATCTGTGTCAGAAAACCCAGCCAGGGCATCCCACATAAAAACTGTGCCTGTTCAAAAATGCGGATATAACCCTGAACTTTGAGCACTTAGCCTTTAAATTTGGTTTCAGCAGTCCAAATCCCGCTGGAAGGTGGTCTCCACCCTAAGCCGCCCAGGTTGCGCAATTTAGTGCATTAATGGTGCTGGGCCGAAACCCTGATAAACTGGCCAGGGCTGCAATAGGAAGCTTATTCCGAAGCCAAGCATGTGCTAGCTCAACAATGTGGGTAAGGTTGATCAGGTTTTCTCTGTGGGTAAGGTAGGTTGTAATCATGTGATGGGAGGAAATTTACCCTATTGAGGCACAAGGGTTACTTTTTTTTAATTTCCCTAACATATATTTGGTGTTGTATTATTTGTTTTTGGTATGCTGGGAGGAAACCGGAGCACCCGGAGAAAACCCTATCACACAATAATACAAAGAAAAAAAGTAAAGAAATGGACGATTGGCGGAAGAAGTTGTTGAAAATGAGTTCTATTGAATGTATCAGTGTGAATCGTGGATGTGGAAGAGCGGAGGCTGAACTGCAGTACTGACTTGAAAGTTGAACATCGGCTGACTTGTGGCAGATCCTGACAGTTTACAAAAAAAGCATTGTAAGGTGTGACATTTGCATGATTGGGTCTCAATTGTGAAAGGCCTATGAGACCGTAATGTGATGAATACAGTCTTACCTTCATCACATTAAGACCCTCATCAATCGCAATCCTGCAAGTTTGCAATCAGAGGTTGATAGGCTTCCTATGTAAGAAAAAGTAATTCTATACTTTGGGATATTGAATATATCTGGAGTCATAAATTTCAAGATGCATCATGTAGTGGATCCATCCAGCTGCACTGACGATTTCCAGTTTTGACGGTAAACACTGTCAGACTTGTTCTTGCCTCACAACAAGAGGGTTCAAGCTTCAAATGCACCTCTTGCCTAGAGAGGCCTGTCAGTGTTGAGTTTGTATGTTCTCCCCACGTTTGTGTGGGCCTCCTTCAGATAGTCCGGCTTCCTCCTATAGCCCAAAAACATGCAATATAGACTTGAAATTGTCCCTTAGGTTTGAATGAGAGTTTGAATGGTTGGCTGGCTTGATGACCCGGCGGGTTGTCTTAGTCATACATCACCTCTTGCCCAATGTTGCCTTGGATAGGTTCCATCAGCCCCCTCCCTCTACCCTGAACAGGTTAAGCGGTTACAGATAATGAAGAAATAATAATTGCTGTTATCTCTTTCGATTAGATCCTATGAGTGTAAAACTGAACTTACAGGTGTTCACCATGTTTTTGGGTAAAGTAATAAATCGTATTAGGACAATTTGATGTCAAAATGCTTAGGGCTTTGCAGGTCTGGTATATAAATGACCTTGGGTGTCTCAAATAATAACATGTAATCCTCCAGCTCCATCATTGCTGCTTCTAGATTCTCCCTGTAAATCTTCTTGGACATATTGTCTGTGATGAATGAGAGCATCTGGTACTTATGGTTTAGATTATTCCATTTCTCTCTCATGTCCTTTAGTATAGCTAGTCGCATCTCATCGGTCACATATTTCTTGGCCTCCTGCCTCTTCTGTTCAATAATCAATTTCTTGTAGTCCTCCTGAGCATTCTGATTTTCCTCTTTGCACTGCAGCAGGTACTCTGGAACCTCTCCAAAGTCCATTTTTTTGATGTACTTGGGGACAAGACCTGAATTCTCCAGGTACTCTTTGTGTCCTGTGGAGTCTACAAAGGCAGGTTTTGGCCTCACTGTTTCAAACTTATGTTTTATGGCTCTCTTTACAAAGCTTAAATTAGTGTGAATCCCTATAGGTGGGCCGCCCGTGTTTTCAGGAACAGGTGGTCTAATAGAGCATTTACGAACTCCTTTCAAAGACTGGGTCTTGTCTGGTAATTGGGGCTCTTTGGAGTGCTTCCTGAGGAATTTGTCTGGGCATGGCATCTCTACTTTTAATGGTCCCATTGTCTTCATTGCATACTTGGTTGCCTCGCCGAAGACAAGAGATGGAAGTTGTTTTGGCGTTGGTCTTCTCCTTTTTATATCCCTTTTGGGGGGTGAGCTTTGGGGGATGGGCTTTTCACGGAGCAATCCAAACAACGATTCACTTATGCCATTAGACAGACTGTAGTCAGAATATATAATATTTTGTGAAGGCGTTTTCTTGGGTGGTCTAAGGCGAATCGAGGGAATCTCCTTACCATTCCCATTCTGCACTGTGGACAGGTTCTCGTCAGTTGCTGGTCGAGGCAAAGGTTTAACCGTGTCATTAGAAATAGTTTTTTTATGTTGCTTAATGTGCAGGTTCCCATCAGTGGTGGGTCTAGACAATGGTTCACCTCTGCCCTTAGTAATGGATGGGAGTTGTTTCTGCTGCAGTTTGTTCCATTCCTTGTTAGAAAGGGTCTGTACAGTACACAATTTGAACAGTGACCCAGTTGTCTCCTTAGAATAGACTATGGAGGGAGGGGGACCTTTTCCTTTAGGTACAACCATTATGTTAATAGTTGGGACTAGAGTTCATAAGTCTCTAGTCAATATTGAATTGTCAGTGCAGCAGCTTTATAATCCAGGCATATTACATCCATGGTATAATCAAAGGTAACTGATTCTTTGGACATTTCCTTTGATCACTATTCCTTTAAGCGAAGAGATGGCCCGTTGTGAAGGCAGGTGTTATCAAATGCTGTTTAATACCTGAGCAATGTTACAATTTAGAAAGATGTAAACATGTTCAATCATTCATTCATGAATAGAATGGAAACACAATATCCAGGTGAAGGTGAAGACTTGGCGTCTTCACCTTCACCTGTATATTGTGGGGGATCCAAGCTTGGATCCCCCATGATCATAATGACCTCGAGGTCACATGCCACAAGGACATTAAGGTCACATAATAATAATAATAATAATAATAATAATAGTAATAATATTACTTAATTTTTAATGCTCAAAGTGCTACAAGGTAAAATCAGATAAAAGCATCAATTAAAAATATAATAATAATTATATTAAAATATGACCAATATGATCAAAAGTTATAGGTTCTGCTAAAAAGGAAAGTTTTAAGTCCTTTTATAAAAGTCTCATATAACTCACATATAACAAAGACATCAAATACATTAAGGTCACACGTCACGGAGATGTCAAAGACAATATTGTCACATGCAGTAGTGGATAAAGTACTCAAATCATTTAATATTGATACCACTCTGTGAAAGTACTCCACTACAAGTAAAAGACCTGTATTCAAAACCTTACTTGTTAAAGTATTATCAGCTACAGGTACGTCAGTAACAAACTTAATGTAAAATCGTCCCTCTCAATGTTTTACTATTGGATATTTTTGAATTATTAATTTAATATGTAGGCCATATAGATTTGAAAGAATGAGGTAATCTAACTGCTTTATGCTTATGAGTATTTAATCTTTACATCTGTTTGTTTTGTAAAAAGTCATAAAATAAGCCTGTTTTCAGCTTTTTGACAATTTCTAGATAATCCAGAATAGTTAATAAATACTTTATTTAGCTTCAGAAGTAGAGTTTTCGCAAACTCTTCCTTCCATTGGAGATACAGGAAAAGTTTAATAATTGCAATCCGAAATGTAACTTGTAACTTCAACTGTCAGAAAAATCAGCGGAGTCTAGAGTACGATATTTACTTCTGGGATGTAGTGGAATAAAAGTATTAAGTAGCATGAAACGAAAATATCAAAGTAATTTAAATAGCGTATTTGAGCATTTTGATGCTTTGTTACTGACCACCTCTTGTCACATGTCACATGTCACAATGGCATCAAAGACATTCTGATCTGTGCAAAAAGCCTGAGAATTTCAGTCAGAAGAAGAAGAATCTCAGAAGTTAGCACTTTGAGATTTGATCCAAATGTAAAGTGCATTATACATTAAATGTATTATTATTATTATTAAGTAGTCCTAGGCCTACTGTCAAGCCTTTGTGTTTATATATTATTAGGGTTAGTTCTGTCACTTTGATTTGTGTTGTCTTTGTGTGTTTTACTTGTGTTCCGTTCTCCCTCTGTGTCTGTCCTGTGATTGGTCATCGTGTTCAGCTGTGTTTCCCCTCCAGCTGTGTCTCATTATCTCGTTAGTCAGTGTATAAAGTCTGTCCTCACAGTCTCTTCAGTGCCAGTTTGTTGTATGATGTTCCCCCGTGTCGTAACGCATCCCAGCCTTCTCCCAGTGTCCAGTAAGTGAATCCTAGTGTTTTTTGTTCACGTTTTTCCTCGTGCCCTTTTTGTTTAGAATAAATATTTTTGCACCTGCTCTGCTGCGTCTTGTATCTACGTTTGGGTCCAAGCTAAACCCCAGGAGAGTTCCTAACACCTACTGTAGTCAGGATCTATGTGGGCCTTAGGAAGGCCAGCAAAACCAGAACACTGTTATAAAATGTTATGTAACTTGTATACAATCTAAAGCATTTAACTGCATACTATTGCATGCTATTGGTCCTTATTATGGTTACTGATATACTTATCATGTTTTGAGATAAAAGGAGGTTTGACACAGGAACAGATTTGATTGGTGGACTACAAATGACACTGAATGATTTGTTATGATTCTTTTGCATGAAAATGGAATAAGATATTTCCTTACAAGGTAAAGATTTTAAAATATGAGCTTGATATGTAGAAATTTCCGAAAGAGGAATTATCTGGGAGATGCTGAGTGGACCTTTTTAAATCAACCTACTAAACACCCACTCACTCACTCACCAACAAAGGACCTCTTCTCCATGATGTACTTAAAGAATCGCGAGTTTGATTTCTTTTGTTTGACTGAGACCTGCCAGCAGCCAAATAACTTCTCTCCACTTAACCAAACTACTCCTCCAGGGTTTGTTTACATCTGTCAGCCATGTGTTTCCGGCCCCCCAGCTTGAAATCTCATTTTAATCAATGAGATTGATGAATTGATTACTTCACAATGTTATTACAATCAAATTGATTACTTTACAAGGAGATTTCCAAATCTCCTTGTAAAGTATCGCAAAACACGATACTTTACAATGAGAAGTGGAAGCATCGTCTGTGAATGTACCTATGCATGTGTCATTTGAAAGCATTGCCCTGCAATTAATTATTTTATGCCTTTTTAAACCTCTTATCCTCTACGTCACTCCACCTAATTCTACTGTGTGATTGTAATGTGCATAAAGACAATACTGAAAACACACTCACAGGGGGGTTTGCATCCAATTCTTGAATATAACAATTCATTCACTTTTCGTACTCACATCAAAGGCAACATTCTTGATCTCATCTGCTGTTCCAGTGTGACTCCACTTCAATGATCTGCTGCTGATCTGTCCATATTGCATCATAAACATTCAAAGCCAATTCATCAGTCTCCAAAACTAACCCACCTCGTTCCATCTCCAATAATATCAAGAACATTGATTTATCTGCTCTTTCTAATAGATCTGATCACCTCCCCAGCAAAGACTACTTATCCCCCCCCCCCTATAAACTGGTTTCAAACTACAATGATGGATTTAAGAATATTCTGGATGATCTTGCTCCTGTAAAGACCCAGACTGTCTCCTTTTCCCACTCTGTCCCCTGGTTTACCCCTCATCTGCAACACCTCAATGCCAAAGGTCTTCTTTTAGAATGTCTGCATGCAAAAACCAGCCTGTGTTGACATGTATGAAATCCATATTCGTCATTGTAAGGATTCTCTCTTCTCAGAAAAAACAGACTAAGCAAACCTTTTGAGGTCAGGATAAGGAAGCACTAGATCTCTGTTTGCAATTGTTTACTCCATCTTGATGTCATCTATTGTATTGCACTTCACTGCAAAACCTTCATGACCTCCTATGGAAAGAAATTGGAAAATTTCACACAGCATCCAGTCCTCCGTATCCAGCCTCCTCTGACCCATCCTTTTTCTTTTCCAGTTTTCGCCTTACTAGCTAGTAGCCCTACTTGTCATCACCCACGTTATCTTATCCTCTCTCATTACTGGTCTCCTTCCAGTCTCTCTGAAAACAGCTGCAATAACTCCTGTACTCCAGAATATTGGAAGATTGACGAATACATAATTCCTCCCTCACCCCAAACTTAGAGTCTGGACGTCATCCTCAAGAGCACCGCCTGGAATATAAGATCCTCCTCCTCACATTCAAGTCTCTCGATAACCTCGCACCCTAGCACCTCTCTGCCCTCCTTCATCTCATACTCTTCGCTCTCCCTCTTCAATGCTACACCTCCTGCCCGGTTATAATATTTGGGGTATTTTAGCAGTGTAGCCCCTCGTCTCTGGAACTCTCTCCCACTAACCATTTGGAAACTGACTCAAAACACCGTCGAGTCCGCCTGAAATCTTTTTCGACTTGCATATTCTGTGTGATCACTGTTTTCACCTTAAATTATTTTTAGCATCTTATTGCATATCCTTTTCTAATATCCTGATGTTTGTTGCTTTGCTGTTGTATCTGTAAGGTGACATTGAGGGTCCTGAAAGGCGGCCATACATTTTTATTATTATTAATATTATAAGTAACCAAAACTTGTATAATATCTTATATATATTTTTGCTCATTTGTTTATTTTGAATCGTTATCAACAAGAATAGTGATTGTGAGAAGGATTTTTATTGGTGCTTTGTCCAAGGACAAATGACCTGCAACAAATTTCCGAAATGTATTTAAAGTAAAGTTTCATTTTATACTCATTTTGTAATGGATCTTTAGGGTCACCTGGTCAACGAATTTAAACTTTGCGGCCTATCAATTCCTTCCCTCTAAAGGAATTTCCTAGCACCATACCAAGTGCACAGATCATTTAGAGGAGATCTTCTAACGGGCCTGGCTGATGCTGTTGGTGGCAAACAGGGGCAACCGGTCAGGTGAATCATCAGAGGAAGCTGGGCAGACGTCTGGAAGGATGCAGTGTGAAGCTAGAAGAGCCTCCCCGTCACCAGCTTAAGCAGTCCTTAGAATTTCACTTGGGCGAGCCACTTTGGTGCCAATCATTCGATCCTTTAAACCTGGAGCTAGTCCAGTACTCCTATACTTGGGTTATCAGGATCTTACAGGTTTCACCTACTGTGGGGCCCATTGATAGAAATCGTCGAGCCCAAGGAGGACCCCAGTGGAAGGAGGCAGTCACTGTTTCATGTGAAACGACCCGGAGGACGTGACCGGACAAACGGGTGTTCTGAATGTGCTTGCTTATCTAACGGTTGGCAAGAGGGAGCCGGGCTTCTGGAGGAAGAACTGGATGAATTTGTGTTCAATAACAATCGGCTATACTCTAACAGGGAAATTCTCCTTCCTCTTTCGGCTGTTTCCATTCGGGGTCTGCTCAGCGGATCATCAGTGTCCAACAGCACCAGTTATGGTATTTGTTAATCCAGACCCCAACTGATCCTATTAGTCGGTACTTGATCCATCCCTTAGGAACATTGGGCTGCCGCAGTGAGGTGCTCAGGGAGTAAAACAGGTTCAGGTTCTTGTTCAAGGACCCTACATCTCGTGAGCTGCAGGGGCAGCGCTGGGATCACACTGCCTTCCAACTGGTGACTGATTACTGGACCTCCTCTTCAAACCTTAACTCTGCTGATCTGTTTCTGCAGAGGAGAACACATGAAGGGAGAGGTTGTCTCAGAAGACTTCTCAATAATCACATGTCACAAAGACATTAAGGTCACACAATAAGAACTGAGGAATTTGTGTTTTTAAGGAATCCAACTGACAATCCAAAGTTGGCACAGGTTTGCCTACCATAGCCAAATAACCATCTCTTGATAATCCTTATTCTATTCATTGAGTGCTGACATCTTAGAGAAAATATCCCACACTTAGATTTTACCAACATATTCAATGTTTTAGAGACACAATTTGAATGCAGAGTGCCTGGAATATAGGGGTATCTCTCTGAATAAACCAAATACAATGTTTATAACTGTTTTTATTAGTGTGTAATAAGTTAGAAATAAGATTTTGTATTTTCACTTAGAATGAGTGCTTTGTCTCCAGTGGGTCCTTTTTCATGGAGGCCACCGTGTCGCACTGCCATGTATTTACTGTATCATTCAATCTTTATTTATATAGCGCCAATTTACAACAACTGCTAGTAGGGCATTACAGTAATCCAGTAGCTTACACAAACTGAAAACTTGCCTTAGAGAGGGCTTTTCACATTTTTAGGCTGAAGTGGCAGAACAATGGACTGGCTGGCTCTGGGCCAAATGGGAAAAGTTTCGGAACTAAATTGTGTTAAACGGGGCACTGCAATGGGACCCAGTAGGAAAAGAACCTCCAGGGTAAAGAGGGAACAGAAACGCATGCCCCACTGGCAGAGAGAAGGCCATCCCCAGAAAATCACGGTACAACATGCTGACACGGTTCTGAGAGGGGCCTCTTGTTTCCTGTGAAGTAGATGTGATCCACAATCATCCAGCAGTTTCTGTTGTGACAGTGGAGAACTGGTAGAAGACTGGAGATGCAACACTGTGCAGTGAAAGACATTCCCTGCACAACCCCCAACCCTGTTGGCCACCCAGTGGTCCAAAAGAGGAACCTCACTTGATGGACGTGTCGGTTCTGTGGTGCTGCTCTTGCTTTCATTCTAGACAGTCACAAATAAACACCTATGGCCAATCCTACTTTTTGTTCGAAATAAAGTACTTTGATTGTGTATGGTTAGATTTTCAAAATTTAAAAAATACATTCTTGCACTCTTTGTCCCTGAAGGTTAGCTTTATATATTCTCATCTGTTCTGTCTTTTGTCAGCATTTCACCCACCCTGCAGTCTGAGCGAACTGCAGTATTTTTGGCATTATTAAGCACTATTTGCACTATACAGGGCTAGTATAATAATAATAATAATAATACATTTAATTTATAATGCACTTTACATTTGGATCAAATCTCAAAGTGCTACAAAGCAAAAGCAGATAAAAGCATCAATAAAAAATAAAATAATAAC